>PVJL010011142.1:0-44640 GCA_004026885.1 Lyroderma lyra
CACACACGCACACACACGCACACACGCACACACCCTAAAATCGTTCAGGGGCCCCCTGCTGTGTCTGAGCAAAATCTGAGCATGCACCACATACAAAAGAGTGGACGTTTCCTTTTACACCATCACCACCATTTGGATCTCAGCCTTTCCTCAGATGTTGAGAATATGATTCACTGTACAAAAATCTTGACCTTCATCTACCTCTTGGGAAAAGAACTGTTATATTAATAAGACCCACCTGTATCCTTTCCAGCCCTCATACAACCCATCTTGAGGAAGAGTTTTTGTTTGTTTTTAAAAAACAAAAACAAAAAACAACAACAACTCAAAAAACAAGGCTGTAAATAGAATTAGGGGGCCTGGAATGAACCATTTAAGAAGGGAAAGCGTCCTTCCTCTTTGCTGCTGGCAGAGCCCAGCGGGAGGGAGGCGAGCCTGCCTGGCATTATTTACAATTGCCCAGCCCCGTTCTCTGCAGGCCTCAGAGAAGAGCAGCACACATACCCGTCCTGCCCAGGAAGCCCAAATCCAGGACCTCTGTCCCCAACACCACCTCCAAAGCCACTGTGCCAAGGTAGTCCCTGGCAAGGAGACTGAGATCCCACAGCCATGCCCATTGGCATGGGCCCCTGAGCTCAGGGAGATGTCTGGCTGGATGCAGAGCTGGCCTCCTCCTCCTCCTTCTCCTCCAGCTGGGAATTCCTCTGCATCCGAGTGGATGTGGTCCAGCCCAGGTCCAGCCTGCGTGCAGGGCTTTTGGAGTGAGAGAGAGGCTGGCGTGACAACGCAGTCATATCTGCCTTGCTGGGAAAGCAGAGAATCAGTCCAGCCTAAGTCCACATAACTTGCAGGGGGTCAGCCTATTGGCTATCTTAATTGACCAAAGACTCTACAGTGCAGGAACATTTCTGCATCCTTCAGTACCCCTTGGGGATCAGCTGGGCATGCCTTTTGCTCTGGGTTCCAAGAAGTGGAGTATGCAGTATCTTCTTTAACACCCAGATCACTGAATTACAGAGCCTGCCTCTGGCCCCAGAGTGTCCACCCCAACACCCTAATGCCCTGCCTACCTGTTGCTCTCTCCCCCACAGCAGCCAGTCCCTCCTCCACTCCAGCATCTCCAGCCAACAATCATCCCCTAGGTCCTTGGAAAGCCCAGCCAGCTCTTGCTCCAGCCTCCAGAACCTTGGCCCTGTGTCCCTGTGTACGAGAGCCAGTGACATCCAGGTCCCCAGCAACCCCACCCCAAGCACGGGCCAGCTCAGAGCAACCTACTCCCCACCACTGGCCAAGGAGCATGCCAGCAGCTGCCCCCCATCCATCACCAACTCCATGGTGGACATACCCATCGTGCTGATCAACGGCTGCCCGAAACCAGGGTCTCCTCCACCTCAGCGGACCCCAGGACACCCGGACCTTGTTCGACCTGGGGCTGCTCCAGTCAGCAACCCCTGCCCGGCCTCCAGGAGCCACGGCCAGACCTTACCAGATGGACCTCCCACCACATCCCCTGAGGGTATGTTGTAAGCCAATCCTGCAAGCATTGTAAGGTCCCAGAGGGAGGGACCGACAAAGCCCCAGGGGTCTCACAACAGCCAGTCAACACACTGATTGTGTGTCAAGCACTATGCCAGGTTTTAGGGACATAGAGGTGGAAATCATCCTAAAAGACAACAAACAAAACAAAAACAGGAGTCACTATAGAATGGGATAAACACAGGTAAAGAGACATTCCAAGTCTCCTGGGGCCCCCGAGGGAGGAGTGAACCCTTTTAGTCTGGACAACTGGGAAGACACTTCAGAGAAAGTGACACCTTCCCTTGATCCAGAAAGTAGATCAGAGGTCTGTGGCCAGAACAGGAGAGGACACAGAGTCCCCAGGCATGAAGGTGTGGAGCAGGGCAGCTCAGGAAATGACTGGAATGGTGGGTGCGGGATGAGGTCATGGAGAGGAATTTGGGGCCAGATTGAAGGGTAGATTTTAGCCTTTAGGCGACGGGAGACCATCAGAGTATCGCAACTAGGGGAGCGCTGGGGTCAGAGGCTCAGTTCAATAGACCACTCTGACAGCTGCGCGGCTGACGAATTGCAGGGCCTGGCCAGGGCAGGGAGACCAGTTTGTATTTGGTTCTGTTTGGGTTTTGGTTTCTGTTTTTTTTTTTTTTCTTTTTAAATCATGAAATTGCTCAGACAAGCCAAAACGGGGCCTGAACCAGGGCAGGGCAGAGCAGGGGGGTGGAGACGTGAAGACAGAGCCAGGGGACCCTCAGGATATGGAAGCAACAGGCTTGATGATTAACACATGAGAGGGAAAGGGAGCGTCTGTCCTAACTCTGACGTCGGTGGCTAATGAGCAGGCACGGGGTGGGGGAGGACGGGGGAGGACAGGGGGAGGGAGACAATGCATTCCAACTCAGACAGTCGAAAACCGCAAAACAGCAAACACCCCTGCTTCCTGGAGTCTGTGACTGCAGGCGTCCAAAAAAGCAAAGCCAACCAGAACCCAAAGCAGTCAACGCAGAGGCTAATTAAGCCTTAGCACCCCCGAGGTGCTCCTCTCCCTGCGAGCCCCAGGGACCTGCCCCTGCTCCCTACTCGCTCACACAGCCCCTTCCCAGGGCTTCAGGGAGGCTGGCCACTGCCCGGTCCCGCTCACACAGCCCTGTCATTGCGAACAAGAGAAATGACATGACACGTGTGGCTTTGAAACGGCTCTGACCGTTTCCCTTGATCAGACCCTTTGCAGACTTTAGCATGGTTTTTATGAGTTACTCTCATCTGGCCACAACACACCTTTTCAAGAGGCTGAACTTCAGAATGACTGCTCTTTGCCTTAGGGACCTGAAAAATGGGCATTTTTGGCATCTCAAAGAGCGTATTTCCTTGGCCTGATGACAGTCCCATCTGGCTTGGCGATGCCCCGGGGTCTTATCAGAGCCTACAAATATTCCCACAACAAAATTCACTGTAACTTCATAGGCTATCGGAGCCTTAAAGATGCTCAGAGGATTTTTCAGTTCACTCAGCCCCCTCTGAGCTCCAGGAGCAGAACAGCTGTCCCAAGTCAGAGTCAAGAATCCTGTCTCCTGACCTCCAAGCACACGCTCTTCTGCCCGGATCTGCTCTTTTCCTTTCCTTCGCCTTTTCTTTCATTTTCTTTTGGAAACTGAATATACCCCTCGGGAACTCACAGGCTTATTAAGGGGGATGAGAGTGTGAAATCAAAGAAATGATGCATCTCGGGATCCCTTATTTATCCCTTAGTTCAGTCCCGACCAGGCAACACTAGATCTGAGAGACTGTTTCTCATTAAACTGAGATTTTTCTCTATTTGTTTCTGATTCATTACCAAGGATACAAGGGGACACTCCTAAGCCCTAGGTGCATTAAGCCTTGGAATTCTTCTGTTGCATTTTGCCTCTTTAGGCAGCTGTGGCTACAATGGGGTTGGGGTAGGTGAGGGTGGGGTGAGTGGGACCACTCTCAGCTCCACTCTGTCCAGCCTACAGGGTCCCCCTTCTCGGTCTGTCTCCAGGTCCCTCCAGGGACATGCAGCCCACCATGAAGTTTGTGATGGACACCTCTAAATACTGGTTTAAGCCAAGCATCTCCCGAGAGCAAGGTAAAAGGAAGCACTGTGTTTCAGGGGACAAGAGCCCCAGGAATCAGGTCTGGGTCCTGCTGTCAAGGCCCTGGTTCATGGTCAATGAAAGGTCCAGGGAAGGAGGGTGGCCTGCAGACCTCACGACCAGAGGAAATAGAGACTGCAGCAGGCCTGGTGGGAGTTAGACAATCGGAAGGACTTCCTGGGAACAAAAGCTGATTCTGTAATGTTGGCTCTATGAAGACCCAGTGGGGCGAGGGGGCCGGAGGGTGTCCAGGTGGGGCGGTAACTGTCTCTGACCCAAGGGTTGTTCCAGCAATCGAGCTGCTAAAAAAGGAGAAGCCGGGGGCGTTCGTGGTGAGGGACAGCACATCGTACCGAGGCTCCTTTGGCCTGGCCTTGAAGGTGCAGGAGGTCCCCGCGCCTGCCCAGAACCGCTCAGGTACGTGCTGTCTCTGCCTTCGCTCAAGGCCTCTCAGGCATTGGGGTGTGGTGGGTCCTAGTCCGGGCCGTGCCAGCAGCTTGCAGGATGACCTTGAGCCAGGCCCACAACGACTCCTGGGAGGAGGGTCCACATCAACGCTCTCCCGGCTGCCTTCCAACTCCAAGGCTCTGTGCAAAGCCCCTGTCACAGTCAGGCTCAGCTGCATGCGCCTGCCCAAGTCCCAGAACTACCTGCTCCACTGTCACGGTGGGGAGAGGAGGAGGAAGGTCCCAGCCCCCTACCAGGATGCTCTCTTCTGGGTGCCCACCTCTCTCCAGGCCAGATTCATTGTGAGGAAGCCTAAAGGAAAAACCTGTGGGTGCGCTAGCTTATCACGTGTGGGATAGCTCATCACGTGTGGGTGTGACAGCTCATCCCGTGCTTTCCCACGGCCTCACACATGCAACACGCATCCCTGTCCCCGGGCACCATGGAAGGAACTGGAGCACCTCCTTAGGGAGAGAGATAAAAACAGATCATTTCTGTATGAGGTACCTGAGTCACAGTCCCCACACCCCAGGATGAGGTGACCGAGGTGCCAGGAGTTAGCAGACGACCCCCTAGAGCAAGTAAGTGGCACAGAGAGAGGGTGAAAACCCAGCCTCCAGTTCTCTACCCTGTGCCTCTGGCTCTAAATCAGAAGGTGACCTCTGGAGCAGTGTTGGTTGTCAAGGAAGCCTTGCCGATGAGCCCAGAGAGAGGAGGAAGCTGTGGGCTGGTGGAGAAGGGACGGGGGGCATTGTTCACCCTCCGAGGCCAACCAGGCTCTGGCCGGAACCGTGTGGTGGAGAAGATAGTGCCAGGGAGTGGGTGGATAGCAGGAGAGAGAAACCAGACCTAAGCGTTGAGGTTTGATCTGAACATTGTTGGGAACCATCCCTGAGAGCTCTTGAGACCAAGAGAAAGGTCTCCTGAAAAAAGACTTACTGGGCACAGAAGCGTGTGAGCAAAAGGGCTCCTGCCTCCTTTGTGGGGGGCCTTGGAGGTGAGGCTCCTACCTGCAGCCCCACCCAGAGGCAGGAGGCCGAGTGAACCTCTGGATGGGCCCGGAGGAGGCAGGTCCGGTGTGACTAACCATATGCATGCTTTCTTCTTTCTTTGTCCAGGCGAGGACAGCAATGACCTTATCCGCCACTTCCTCATCGAGTCTTCGGCCAAAGGGGTGCATCTCAAAGGAGCAGATGAGGAGCCCTACTTTGGTGAGCCTCTCCAGCCTCAGGCCTGGCCCTCCTGGGCGGGGAGGGCGGTCGGGGAAGGCTTTCTCACGCAGGGCTGCCTGTCTCCTTGCAGGGAGCCTGTCTGCCTTTGTGTGCCAGCACTCCATCATGGCCCTGGCCCTGCCCTGCAAACTCACCATTCCAAAGAAAGGTGGGTCTGGCCTCCCAGGGGGTGACATCCAGACACCAGGTCTGTTTGTTCTTGCTAGAAAGGCTCCTAGTGGTCACATCTCACCTTATTTATGGATTATTTTAGTATCGCAGTTTAAAGTGCATGCTCTAAGGCAGACGTGTCCAACCTGTGGCCTGGAATGGCTTTGAATGCCACCCAACACAAATTCTCAAAACATCATGAGATTTTTTTTTTTTTTTTTGGTGACTTCTTTTTAGCTCATCAGCTACGATTAGTGTCAGTGTATTTTATGTGTGGCCCAAGACAATGCTGCTTCCAGTGTGGCCCAGGAAAGCCAAAAGGTTGGACACCGCTGTTCTAGGGTCTGTCAACATCGCCACTTCCTAGCTGTGAGACTCTGATAACACTGACCCATCTGAGCCTCAGTTGCCTCATCTGTGAAGTGGGGACAGCCATCACCATAGCTACTTACAGGGCTGATGTGGGGATTAAAGGAGATAACTCGGGAAGGCCCTTAGCACCATGCCTGGCACAGAGCAGAGGTCTGATAGCCAGTAGCCTTCTTCAAGAGGAAGAAAGGGGCAGCGATCAGCCCATTTGTCCAGGTTTGGTTTCTTTCTTCCGGTCCAACGGGGCTGGGCACGCCCTCATTCATCCATACCTCACTGCAACCTGCGCAGCCGACATTTCCCAGATAAGAAAAGGAGGGTTCGAGGTAGTAAGGAAGTCACCCAAAGGCTCACAGCATTCAGACCTCCAGCCCAGATCAGGAACCCCTGCAGAGGGTGCAGCCCCGCCGCAGCCCTGCGCATGCATGGGAGGGGAGCCCCTGGTGGAGTGATGGCGACAGCCTCCCTGCTCTCTGTAGAGAAAGTTCTGGAATTGGGTGGGGCCCGAAAGAAGTGAGGAGGTCTGGAGCCTCTGAAGACCAGGCACTGCAGCAGTCCGGGGGCTGGAGAAGTAAAGGAGGGGTCAAAAGGCTTGCAAGCTGGGCGTTGGGGAGCCCCAAGTGGCCCCGTTCGCCTCGTTACAGGCATCACACACCTGGTTTCCCAGCCCAGTCACTTCCTGAAGGCGTGGGCGAGGTGGGAGATGTTCAAAGGGATTCATGAGGCCTGTTCCTATGAGACGGGACCATTCACTCCACCCCCGCCTCCTCGGGGGCCTGTTCCTTTACTTTGGCTCAGAATTGGGAGATGGAGACGGGGCCTCGGACCCCTCTGCAGATGGCCGTGCCTCCAGCCTGAAGAAATCTGTGGGTGAGTGGTGTAGGGGAGACCCCAGGCTTGCCTGTGCCCCTGGAGGGCACCTCCCAGCCCTGCACTCATGGACACACACACGCACACACGCACACACGTGCGTGCCCACAAGCGTTCCCCATCACAGTTTTATTTCTTCATCTTTAACAAGATGCCACGTTCCTCCTCGTCCCTGTAAGCCCAGAGATGAGAGGCAGCAGGCAGTGGGCCAAGGGGAAGAGGGGAAGCAGAGGAGGGGTTGGTGAGGCTTACACCCCACCCTGCACACACAGGGGCACACACGGGCGTGCTGGGGTCTCCCTGGATCTGAAGTACCTGCTCTAAAGTTGCTCTCTGGGTCTGGGATCCTCTGTGGGATGTCAGGTCTGAGTCCTGGGAGCTCCTACTGGGGAAAGGTCCCACGCCCTCATATCCAGAGGCCAGACACAGATCAGCCCTTGTCTAAATGACAGCTTCTACTCTGTGTCCTCTCCCCATTCTTGTCTTCTTTCTCTTCTCTCAACAATGAGCCAGGGCCCCACAGGCGGGTGGTGGTGGAGATCTGGACAGAAGGAAGGTTTGCCTGAACATCCCTATATGCAGGGCAATTGTCCCCTCCCTTGTCCACCCTGGAGGGCCAGGGGTAAGGGCAATGCAAAGCAGCAGGTGACCCCAAATTCCTCTGGGGTTAGCCGAAAATAGCAGTCACCCACACTCCGTGCCTGCCTGCCTGGTGACTCCAAGAGGAGCCCTACTAGGTTCCTAAAGAAAAAAGCTGCCCTGTTGCCTGGCTCCAGGCAGAGGAAGAAGCAGGGCCTGGGTGACCACTGTCCCGCCGTGGACCCTGACAAGGCCCCAGCATAGTATCTGCACCCCGCAGGCTGCCATGCCCTGTACCTGAGCTCCGTGAGCGTGGAGACCCTGACTGGAGCCCTGGCCGTGCGGAAGGCCACCTCCACCACCTTGGAGAGGGACGTCCTCCCCACCCCGACGGTGGTCCACTTCAAAGTCACTGAGCAGGGCATCACCCTGACGGACATTCAGAGGAAGTAAGGGACCGCCTTTGCCCTGGGGCTGCGGGGCTGGGCAGGATGAGTGGGAGGGGAGGGCCAAGACCTCTCTGGGTCAGCCATGAGGGCAGGGTTGGTCAGCAGTGTGCTGAGTGACTCCGGGCCAGTTCTCTGCCTCCTCAAGCCTCACCCCAATGACCTCCTGCCGAAGTCCCCTTCACTGTAACTGATGGAGATGGACTCAACCAGGATTCACTGGGCACTGGTTCAGTCTGCACCCACTGATAGAACGTCTTCTGTCACCCGGACTCTGGGTCTGGGACACAGTCCGATGAGGTCACTCCTTCCCCGGGCTCAGAGGCTCTGTCTAGCAGGAGCCCGGTCCTGGGCTGCAGAAACAACAGATGACCAAGAGGTCATTTCTACCCTCAAAGAGTGAAATGACGTGGTGGGCGAGGAGGAGCTAGAAAACCCCAACGAGTGGGGCACATGGCAGACGCACTCAGGAAAGGAGAGGAGGGCAGACATCTCCCGGGAGGGCCCAGTGGGAAAGGCCCCCACAGGCTGTCAGAGGGCCCACTGGGAGTCAGTCTTCTCGGCAGATGGGGAGCTGGGACGGGCTCTCACCAGCTCCCCTTCTCTCCTGCCTCCTCCCAGGGTGTTTTTCAGGCGCCACTACCCACTCACCACCCTCCGCTTCTGTGGCATGGACCCCGAGCAACGGAAGTAAGTTCAAATCCAGGCCAAGCCAAAAGGCCATCCAGAGCCCAGCTGCCCACCGAGGTTTCCTGCTGGTTCTGGGACTGGGATTACAGACAGAACCTGTGAACCGCAAGGGGCCAGAGTGGGGGGTGTGCTGGGGGTGAGAACACAGTCACCATGTGCCACTCCGCTCGGCCAGAGTCTGGGGGAACGGAGCAAAGCCTCAGGACTCACTGCTGTCCGTATTCCTTTCCCACAGGTGGCAGAAGCACTGCAAACCCTCATGGTAAGGCCTGCCCGGCCCCTCAGCCAGTCTCCACAAGAAGTGTCCCCGTGGGGGTGCCCTGGTGGTGCAGTGGCTAGGCTTTGGCGCTCTCAACGCCGTGGCCTGGGTTCGATTTCCCAGCCAGGGAACCCCCCAACAAAAAAGTCTCCCCGAGGCAAAGCCTCTGACCCAACTTAGAGAAGGAGTCAGGGAAGGAGGGCGGCCCTGTCCTGACCTTAAGAGCCTATGGTTTTGATGGGGACAGCACAGGCCCTGGCCCTCAGGGAGCCTCCAGTCTGATAGGGGAGGTGGACTCTCATCTCGGAGAGCCTTAAGCTGTAGGGAGGCCCTGCTCTGATGGCCAAGATACATCCTTGCCTTCCCCACTCTGACGGGGAATGCACAGGTCCTGTCCAGGGAACCCCATCTCAAATAAGAAAAGCAAGAAAGACCTTGAACTCAGGGATCTCCCAGTCTGACAGGGGAGGCCAGTACCCCCATCTCAGAGAGCTCCCACTGTGCCCAGGTGCTGGAGTCACCGGCTAAGGAAGGGGCAAGGAGGAGGACTGTGAGCTGCGTCCCCCCTTTTCAGCCTGAGGCCTCCTTGGGTCCTGCTCCCCACTCAGGCTGCCCTCTCCCACCAGGATCTTTGGCTTCGTGGCCAAGAGCCAGACTGAATCACAGGACAATGTGTGCCACCTGTTTGCGGAATATGACGCAGTCCAGCCAACCCTGCAGGTCATCGGTCTGGTGTGCGCGCTGCTGCAGGACGCAGAAAGGATGTAGGGGGAGCCTCCTGCACGCTCTGCCGGATACTCCAAAGGGCTTGCACGGGAACCCCGCTCCACCCCCTGAACAAGGGCCTGTGGCCTCACTGATGGACCAAATGTATTGGACTGAAGAGCAGTACGAAGTTGAAACCCTTGAACCCACTGTGACCTTCAGCAGGACCTTCACCCAGACCCCCCTGGGCCTGTTTCCTCAGTCATGAAAGGAGGCCAGTAGGCGGGATCAGCAGTGCTTCTGAGACTTTGGTGGGCATCTGAACCAGCTCCTTGTGGTTCTGAAGCACCCACATCTGAGGACCCCCACGTGACAGTAACCTCTGAGGACCTCTGGCTCCATCAGCCTCGGCACGACCAACACAGCAGTATGTGCTGGAGAACTGTGACCCTGTTTTATGGCAAACAGCAAGTGCTGGGTTGGAACCCCCAGGGCCCTGGCCCCAGGGTGGCTTGGGAGAAGATGGTAGGCAAGGACTGAGGACCAAAGGAGGATGGACTGATTCTCTTTCCCTCCATATCTGTGCCTTTCTGCATGTCCCTGGCAGCCTCTGAGGCAGCCGTTTCCAAGACAAAGCTGAGTTTCCTGCTCTGGATCCTTCAGGCCGACGTGGCCATGCTTGCTGGGGCAGGTTAGCAAGGAGAGCTGGTCCCCATGGTCAGAGACAACCCAGCTGTCCTCCTGTTATTGATGTCTAATCTCCCGTTGCAAATGAGTATCAGTTCCATCTTTTCTTTTAATCTTCTGGTAAGCAAGTGCCCTTCGGCCGGTGTCCCAGCTGCCGTAGTGTTGTTACTTGTATAACTCACACCTAGAGGGGCAAAGTGGGAGAGTTGCAATCGAGACCCCTGATCACCAGAGCAGACACAAGGGCCAGCTCTGTCTGGTTCTGCCTCAGCTTCACTCTTGCTGAGTTCCCTCCCTGTCCTCGAGCACGTGCCCTACGTAGGTACACACACACACACACACACACACACACACACACACACTCTCACTCTCTCTCTCTCTCTCTCTCTCTCTCTCTCTCTCTCTCACACACACACACACACACACACACACACACACACACAGCCCTCCATAGCCATGTGGTGTCAACTAGCCCTACCGCCACACGGGGGCAGCAGAGAGTCATGAATGCAAACAACCACCAAGGAGCTCTGGAGAAAGGGCGGGGTGAGGGGGGGCTTTTTCCCAACCCACCCTTACCTTCACCCCTAAGAAGCTGGAATAGTTTGTCCAGCAGGCCTGGGGTCCTAAGGAAACCACACCATGAGGGTGGAAAGGGAGGCTCAGAGAAGAAGCCTGCTTTTGCTCTATGTGAGGCACAAGTGCCTGCTCCTCCCAGCTGCAGGCCCAGCCAGAGCATCATTATCTTTGGCCAAAGTTGGGCCTGATGGAGTTCAACCCAGCAAACCAAACTACTGGAGCGGCCCTAGGCTGGCAGGACCGGCTGAGACCAGCCTACCCGGCCTGTGGTCGGGCACTGCCCCACCCCCAGAGACTGCAGAATGTTGGACGAGGTTCTCAAGGTCACAATCTGGGGGCTGGCAGAGGGCCCTCTGTATACCCATGGGTCTCTGTGTGGGTTCCATCATGGAAAATAAAGTGCCTGTCTTTCCACAATTTGGTTCTGAGGCATTCAAGGCTGTCCCCCTCAGAGATGGAGACCTGAACAGAGAAGGGGACCTGGGCTGGCAGATGACAGCTGTGTCTTAGAGAAGACAACACGTGTCACACACCATCTCTCACCCTTGGCCACAGCAGTCATTCTCCACTGGTTTCCTCTGCGTAAACCCTCACTTAAACCATGCTGTCCCCCGCACGTCTGACACACCTCTTCATGATCCCTTTCCTGCCCCTCTGCCAGGAAGACAGAGGGTTGGGATTTCCCATGTCCCAGAGGCAAAGATAAGTATATGTGGCCCCCCTGATGGGTTCCAGGGTCTCACTCAGGCTCCCTGACGGGCGAGGAGACAAGAGAAATATGGGCAGCCCAAGAAGAAGAGTCTTAAACCCAGATGAGCCTCGAGCAATCAGCTCAGCCCTAGAGAACTGGACAGTCGCCCTGCCATCCCATCCTAGTCCTGGGGAGTTTACCCCTGGCTTCCGCCAAGTCTTGGCAAGTGGTACCAGAGGGGGGGTCCACTCTCTAAACCTTAGGAAGAAGAAAGCTGCTGCTTCTGTTTGAGCTGAGCTAACACACTGCCTTGCAAGGCGTGTGGAGAGACCCACCCAACAGCCTCCTTTCCCACTACCAGACAGCAGTCCCAGCCCCCAACCCTGAACCCCTTGGCCTGGCCGTGGGCAGGGTCTGTGGAGGCTAATAATCCCTCCTGTATTTGTAGTAGCTCATCTTTCCTCTGGGAAGATTTAACAGAGAACTTGACTTGGACTTTGGCTGATTGGCACAGCAGCCAGTGCAACAAGGGTGGGAGTGTCAGAGCACAGAGGCAACGAAGGAGAGTCACCCAGCCAGGAGCCTGGAAGGATGGGCTCTTCACACTCCTACAAGACACCCAGGAATTTTCTTTCCAGGAGGTTCCAGGCCTTGCCCTTGGTCTTAAACTTTTCTCCCCAGTACTTCCTCCAATGTCACTTCTCCCAACTTTCCATCCCTCCCCATTCCTTTCTCCATCCTGCTCTCTGCACACGCATGCAATTGCGTGCACACACACACACACACACACACACACACATACCACCTACCCACTCCTCCCTAACTTCCCTTCTCCCAGTTTCCCTCTCTCCCATCATTTTTCTCCTCATCATACCTCCCCCCACCCACCCACCCTCAAACCCATCCTCTCCCTCTTTGCAGAAACATCTTCTCTCTCTCAGTCTTTTCCCATTTAATTCCCTCACCCCTTTGTTCCACGTGGCTGGATTCCCAGCAAAGCCCAGACACTGCTGGAGTTGATGGGAGGGAAAGAGGGCCACCCCCTGTACTGCCAACTACTTTTCAACACTCGGATTCCCATGCCCCCCTGAACCCTGTCTCCTCTCTGGCTGCAGAGTGACCTCCCCTCTGACCACCTCCCCCACACTCATCTGAGGGCCAAGGCTGTTCACCTCTGCTGTTTCATCCTCTACCTCCTGTCCTTAACTTGCATGCCATCCCATAGGCTGAGGGCTTGGAACCAGGACAGAGCTGGGGGTTCCCAACCTAGATATGGACTGGTACCTTGATTCATGCAAAATGTTTTCTGCCTGCATGCTCTGTTCATGTAAGCCAGGAAAACACATAAACACCACAGTGTTATAGCAGAGGTTGGCAAATGTCATGCAGGGCGGGCAGGGAAGGTAGAAACAAGGAAGATAGACTTTACCCATTTAGAAGGAATGAGGGCAACGTTACTAAGGAGGTAACATTTGAGTTGGGTACTCAAGGATGAATAGGAATTGAGCATGCAAAGAAGGGGACAAACCAACTTTTACTGGGGGGCTGAGGTTCCTATGTGCTAAGTGCAATGTGAGGCACATTATATAATAAACATATAAATCCATTTTACAGATGGGAAAACTGCCTAAGAGAAGAGGTTCTCATCCGGAGACAGCATGATCGAGGCCTAGGTCCTCGGTTCTCTCTGAGCTTAGCAGGACCATGTGGGAAGGCAAATCCCCATTCTCCGCTTGTGTTACATTAGTCTACTCAGGCTGCCATAACAAAACCCTGCAGACTGGGTGGCTTAAACAACAGATGTTTATTTTCTCACAGTTCTGGAGCCCAAAGTTTGAGATCAGGGTGGGTCCTGGTGAGGGCTCTCCTCTTGGCTTGCAGACGGCCACCTTCTGGCTATTTGTTCACATGGCATTTCCTCAGTGCATGTCCTAGAGAGAGAGTGCATGCTCTTCCTCTAACGAAGCCACCAATCCTATCAAATTAGGACCCACAGTTAACCTTAATTACCTCCTAAAAATCCAGTCTCCAAATATAGTCACACAGGGGGTTTCAACATGTGAATTTGCGGAGAGCAGGGGAGTGACACAGTTCGATCCCTAGCACCCCTCCTCCTGACTTGTCTCCCCACTTCAGCCATGTTCCCCATCCCCACAGTCCCCCAGCACTGGCCAGGTTGGACTCTCAGCCCCAGCAAAGCAGACCTTCTTCCTGACTCTGGGCCCTTGGAGCCAGCCCTGGGCTTGTCTTATAAACTCTGTTTTGGGGAGTTCCCTGGTGGTGTAGTGGCTAGGCTTTGGCGCTATCAACACTGTGGCCTGGGTTCGATTCCCACCCAGGGAACTACTCACATAAAAAAATAATAATAATAAAAATAAATAAATAAACTCTGTTTCCCAGAAGGCACCTCAGCCATTACTTCTCTCTAGGTGCATCCTGCCAAGGTGGGCAAATGGAGCTTGGCTGGGAGCAGGTCCATGGGAAGAGAGACAAGCCAAGAGCAGGGAATTAGAGAGAAAATGAGGAGGAGGCGGAAGAGGGAGATGTCACTCACTTGCTCATTCATTCATTCACCAAATAGGTGCTGAGCTGCTTGTGAAGGGTGCAGAATGAGGCACACCAGGGCTGGCAGGAGGTGCAGCGGGGAGGCCCGCGTGTGCCCTGGGAGAGGTGTTCTCTCCTGCACAGCAGAGAGTTAACATCCTGTGGGCATTGCGATGTGACATAGCTTTTCCCTAGCTCACCTCACACGCGCGTGCGTACACACACACACACACACACACACACACTCTACTTCCATCTTCTGCATCAAGAATTAGAAGCCTAGGTGGTCAGACCCATCTGGGTGGCAGGTCCTTCTGCCATTAACTGGCTGCATGATGGAGGACAAGTCACTTTTCTGGACATGAAGCCTTGGCTTCCCAACCCATAAAATTAAGCTTAAGGGAAACCTAGAGACACACTGGACATGAATGCACTTTGTGGCCTATGGAGCACGATTGTCCATTAAGTGAAAGGCGGCACTCTGGTCGATCTGTCACTGAGCTCCTGACATATATATGCCAAGTTCCACGCTGCCAGGACGGCAGCTCCATGAGGAAAACGACTTGTCTTGCTCGCCACTGAATGCCCAGCCCCTGAACCAGGGCCCGGCACACATCGGGCTTGCAGTATTTGTTAGGAGCTTTACCATACGTTATCTATTAATAGCTTAGTCTCGACAAGAACAATAGTAAGTACTAGTCTTCTCATTTGATGGATACGAAACTGCGGGTTAGGCAATTTTCCCTGGGTCCAACCATGAGCAATGGAGTGAGATTTGACCCCAGGCAATCGGGACCCAAACCCATGGTAATGGTGATACTAATGATGACATTCGGAGCTTAAGGAACCAGAGGTCCTCGAGCCCAGTCCCCTGCCTCCTCCCCGTCCGCCAGCATAGGGTTCTCCACCCCTCCTTCCCGTGTCTCTGCCAAACCCCTCTTCTCCCATTGGGCCCCCACCCCACCCTGGTCCCTAGCCCTGTTGACAACATCGCCCCTCCCACTTTCTGCCTGACACGTCTTCCTTTGTAATCTTCCACCCAGAATCTTCCATCGGGACCTCCTTCCCTCCTCCCAAACAATAGTGTTTACTTAGCTTCCCCTTTCTGCTGCCAGAAGAGTCCCATTCCATGCGGGTGCCCTAAGACACCCTCCCCCGTACCGAGGCTCCACTGGGAGATGGTGTGCAGAGACATTGCCCTGAGTTACCTGCTTCTACCATCGGCTGGTTTTTGCCTCCAGACAAGCAAGCCCCAGACCCACCTAGGCCTCAGTTTTCCTATCTGTGTAGTGGGCGAGCTGACGAAGCTCCTGAAGGCTGCTCCCAGCCCTGGTCTTCCTAGCGGTGACCTTTCTCAGCCACCAGGCTAAAGCCACCCCCTCTCTCCCCACCGCATCCCCCAACCAACACGCGCACACACACCCTCTCCAGCAGAGACACTGCCTTGCTGTCCCCAGAGCTTCCTGCGTGCCCCAGCCTCCCTCCTCCCTCCCACCCCAGAAATTAAGGGTCTCCCTCCTGGCAGCCTCTGCTCTCCCCTCACCCTGGGCCTGCCCTCTCCCTTGGATGTGGCTGACAGGTCCCTTCCTCTGCCAGTGCACAGAGTCCCCCACGAGGCCACCATCTGCAGAAAGCACAACTAGAGGCTGACACCCCCAGGCTACAGGACCATCTCCCCTCATGGGAGCCCCAGGAAAGTCCCCCAAGGGGTTTACAAGGCCCATTTGCATTTTAAAGGCAACCTCCCCCCAACCCTCCCCTCAAAAAGAAAACTTTTCAAAACTTTTCAGGTCCATGTACATATAAACCCCTCTGGGCCCATTGCCTGGGGTCTGGGGACTCAGGGAATCTAAGTTCAGTATCTCTTGGGGGAAGGTTTTCATTTCTACCACGGCCCTTCCCTCTTTATGGGGGGCTGGGTCTGCCCAGGGCTTTTGGAAGTGGGGGTGGTCACAGCTCCTGGCCTGGCCTGACCCCTCAGACTGGATCAGGCCAAGGGTCACCGAACAGTCACATGTCACTTTGAATGAGAAGCCTTGAACTGAGGCTGAGAAATTAAGTTGGAAAACAGCTCCACCAAAGGCAATTGGGCTTTTTTTTTCCTTATGGTTTTTTCGGTGGGGGGGGGGACCTCTATTGTCCAACTAACCTTCCATGATGCTGGAAGACTGAATTTATTTCCTGAGCAGTCTGGTCCAATTTCCCCTGGGCGGGGACGAGGCTGGGCCCCCCTCCCCGCTGCTGCAACTTAGACGCTTCTGGCTCATCTCAGAGGCTGGGGACCCTGAGCCCCAGTCCTGCCAGGCAGCACCCCACCCCGCCACACAATCCTTCCTCAGGAAGGCCCCACTCCAGCCCCCGCACGTCAAGGAAACTTTGTCAGGAGCTTCGAGTTTCTTTGTCATTCTCACTCTCAGCAACCAGCTGTCTCAGCCTGTCCCCCGCCCGCCCAGCTCTCCCTGTGTGTCCCTCTGCATCCCTGGGACTCCCAGTCGCTGTCTCTGGCCTCGAAGGCAAGCCGATGGAGAGAGGTACAGCTGCAAAGCATTTGTGCTGGCCGCCAGGCTGGCGGGGCGGCCATCTGCAGCCGGGTAGCTGCCAGGCCTGAAATGACGGGAACCCTGGGCCCCAGCCCAGCTCCAGCCCTTCCCCCCAACCCCAGCGCCAGAACCTCTCTGTCTACCAAGGCCAAGGAGTCCAGGGGTGAGGGGAATGACCTCAAGGCCAGTCCAGGAGACAGGGGACAGGCGCAGTTAGCCGCTACTTAGCACCTTGCTTCTGAGCTTCGTGGCAGGGGGTGGGGAGGTCATCCTAAGGTCAAAGATCGCCCACCCAACCCTCCATGAGAGACTTGCCCCCACCCTCCATGGTTAATGGAAAAGTTCCCAGGCCCACAGCCTGGAGAGTAGGGAGAAGGGAAAGAAGAGCTCTCTCCTGGCCCCCGTGAAGAAGAACCCCACCACATCTCCTCTTCCCCTTAGAATTTGAGTGGGCCGCAGCAGCCCCCACCCCTGGTTTCAATCAGGAGAGCAGGGTCCCAGGTCTAGGAGGGCACATGGGGGAGGGGGCCCACAGCCTCGAAGTCCTTCCGAGTGTGGCCCCTGTCCCATTTGGTCTCCTTTCACCTCCCAGATGGGCCTCACACCAGCCACTGGAAGCTAGGTGAGGCAAGGAAGGAGACCTGACCTGTCCGCGGGCCTGCCTTACGTCTGTCTGTAGTTACATATCCAGACCACCGAGAAGGAGAGACGGAAACTGGAGGGAGGAGAAAGGGCTGCAAATGCAGAGAATCAGAGCAAACGAAGGTCCTAGAAGCCACCAGGTCCCAGCCGGCCCTAATTACAAATGGGGAACCAGAGGTCCCGAGAAGGAAGTCTAACAGCACAACTTGCTGACCTTGGCCCAGCCCACTGGTCATCACAGGCATAACGATCCCCATTTGACAGATGGGAAAACTGAGGCTCACAGGAGTGAAAGGTCTTACCTGCCTGCCTGCACCCAGGTGGTAAGCAACCACTTCTGTTTGTCTGGGCACCAGGCTGCCCTCCAGATGTCACTGTGCCCCAAGGCCACATTTTGCCTCCCCTGCTGTCTCCGGACTTGGACCCGGTAGGAACCCGATTCTGGAGAAATCTACCCTCCCCGACCAGAGCCTGCTCTGGTTTCCCAATCTTCACCCTCCCAGCCCCAATTTCTGTCTCCGGGCCCAGGGTAAAAGGATACAAGCCTGAAACAACAGCCTCCCTCCCCTGGGCATGGCTCAGTGCCAGGGTTCTGGTCCTGGCTCTGGATGACCTTGGCACCTCAGCTTGCCCACCAGTAAAATGGACTGGTTGTCTCAAACTGGGTTGGGTAGCGATTGCGCAGTTCCCCATCCTCCGTCCCTACCACCCTGAGAAAACCTAGAGGCTTCCCCTTGGCTTGGGTCGTCTCTGGAAGGAAGGTTCTGACCCCGGTTTCAGAAGGTAGAGCTGGCGACGGGGCCAAGAGAACCAGGGACGCAGCCAGCCGTGGGAGCTGCTGAGCGCCATCTCTGCCTGGGGGGACTTCACGGCTGCCTCCACTGAAAGCAATTTGTCATGCCCTGAATTAAGTGATTCCAGCAAGGGTTTAATTTCAGTTTAATGGCTCTGTTTTTGTGTGTAATTAAATACCGGTGCATGGCGAAAATAAGTTGTTTGCACTTTAGAGAGTGCATTAGGGCCCGGGAAGCCAATCCCCCCGGGTTTCTACTCCCAGGCTCCAGCAGCCCCTCTCCTAGTCTGGCTAGAATCATCTAGGCCCCGGGGAGGGGGCTGGAGGCCTGGAGAAAGCAAGGGGTCCATGAGGGGAGAGGTGGTCGTGGCGGGGCCTGCTTGCTCCATGTTCCTAATTATCTGCAGCACCCACCCACGCACCCCGGCCCTTCTACTCCCTGACCCCAACCTGCCCCACACCCCTGGGGCCTCAGACATAGAGGGGACAGGTCATTCTGACAGTGAGGATCTAATTAGACCCTTGGCTGGCTGGAGTGGTGTCTGCTCCCCTGTGTGTGTGCCTAAAGGGGCCCCATTGTCTCTCCTCCACTTACTGTTCCTATTACCTCCCCTCCCCCTTGCACACACTTCCTCCCCATTGACCCTCTCCCCTGACTCCTTACCGGCCCCTTTCCTCCCCTCCTCCCTGTCCCAGCTGCCAGCCTGCCTCCCAGCTCCATCCAACCACAGTGTCTTGACTAACTCTTTCTAGGTCAGAGGTGACATTGCCATAGGGGTCTGGAATGCAGGGGGAGTTTCTCTGGCTGGGAATGTTTCAGGGTCATTTACCACACAGCCATATCCCCCCCACAAGGAAGGGGGGCCAAGCAGGCGCCCCAAGTCCTGCATGCCTCAACATTCCTGGAGCAGCTTGGTGGCGGAATCTGGCCCAGAGGGCAGAGGGGTTGGGACAAGTGGCCTTTTCCTGGAAGGAGTTGAAGGACAGCAGTGGCTGGAACCTCAGAGCCCTCATAGGAGGAGGTCTGGACAGCTCTCCAGAGATTCCCCCACCTGAATCCGAGATGGAGCCGGTCCACGTCTCCATTTTTTCCTTCCTACCCCCACCCCACCTTCTTGCCAATGGAAAACCCAGCCCCCAACCCTCAGCCGACATCAGGGCTGGATCTCCATAATGAGCTGGGAAATGGAAACCAAATGCCTGATGTAGACCAGCACCAATGGGCTAGGGGACCTGGCGGGGTGCCCCCCATTCCTCTGCTCCAAGCCACAGTAGGGGGGAATAGAATTTTTGGGGGAGGCAGGACAGAGCACTCAAAGGCTGTGGTTTTGGGTTCAGCCAGGTACGGTGGCCCCACAAGGACAGAAGAGTTTGGTCCTGGCTACCTCCACCTTTCTACCTCTGCCAGAAATGCTGATGTCCCTGTGGCAACTAGAACGACCATTTGAGGGCTGTGGTGGGAGGATCTAGGTACAAGCTGGGCAGGTAAGTCTTCCCTGGGGCCCGGTTCTCCCCACTGTGGTACTTTCCACATTGACACCAAACTGCTTTTATTTCCTTCTTCTTTGACACCTAGGACCCCACTTCCGCTCAGGCAAGCGCCAAGGGTGGGGGCAGAGTTGCTGCGGGATGTGGAGCCCCCCTCCCAAAGTGCACATCTTCTATTCTCTGGTGCTAGACATCTCCCCCCACACCCTGCAGTGGGGACACCTAATGAGTGAGGGTCACTCCTTCACAACCCAGAGTGAAACACACTCCCTCCCTCCTCTCCTCACACACATTTCTGTCAGATTCATACAGCCCACATACACCACTCGAATGCACTCGGGTGCACACGCCCAGACCAGGTATACATGCCCCGTAACAGCCCACATGCTCTCACACTGCTCTATTCACACGCACACACACTCACTCTCACACACACGCACACACACAACGCACTCACACACGCGTGCGCGCACACACACACACGCACACACATGCACACACGCACACACACGCACACACGCGCATACACTCTCACACGCATGCACACGCACTCACATGCTCACGCACACACGCGTGCACACACGCTCACTCACAGACGCGCGCGCACACACGCATGCACACACACTCACACACGCACGCACGCACGCACACACGCACTCTCACACACTCACACACACACACGGACGCACACACGTATCACAAAGGCATGTCCCAGGCCACCCATGCAGCCACTTCCCAAGCAGACCCTGCTTTTACTGGAGGCCCATGAAAGGAAAGGGACCTCCTACCACCCACTGCCAAGGTGCAAGAGAGGCTGGAGACAAGGGGGATTTAAAGAGACATTTTCCCTATATTTGCCTTAAGAAAAACGTAATGGGCAGCCTACACCAGCCTCCTACCCCAACTTGCTTTCGCCTTAGCCTTGGAAGTAAGGAGGGGGCTCTATGAAGAGTGGCCAGGGGGCTGAAAGAGCAACCTGCAGCATCACTTTGTTCTTTTTACCACCTGTATCTCCTGAAGATGGCAGCAGACCCACCCATGGTGCCTCAGGGAGACCAGATGGCTGGAGGATACCACCACTGAGTCAGAGCTAGAGAGATGTGTGAGGATTACCACCCCAGACTCAAAATGCAGACAGCGCAGGTGCCAGCACATCAGGGGCCAGTGAAATCGAGAGGCCTGGGAGCACCTCTGGAACTGGGGAGCAGCTAGGAATCCAGGAGCCTGCCAGACAAGGGGGCGCTCCCCCAGAATGCAGCAGCTCAGGGCACAAGGTCTCCAGGCTGCCCCTGACCTCCCGGGAAGGGGCCAAGAAATGGTGATTCCCAGCCAGGGAGCTACCCACATTAAAAAAAAAAAAAAAAAAGAAAAGAAAAAGAAATCAGTGCCTGGCCCCAGGGTAAGGGAGGAGAGGCACTGGGAAATGACCAGGAATCCAGTCATACCACATGGACACAAATTTGGGGGCTGGCCCCAGCTCATAGCCTGATGTCCCCAGGACAGCAAGATCAAAAATGACCCCACCCCCAACCCCTTAAAATCAAATCTCAGCACAACCCCCAGTCAGGGATCCAGGCAGGCAGAGCTGTGGAATGTGGTGGAAAGTTTACCCCCTCTCCCCAACTTCAGGGCAGTGCCCCACCTCACTAAACTAAAATCAAATCCAGATGCAAACTCAAACTGCCCGATGGCCTAGGAATTGCCCCAGCTTCACACACCAGCTGATCCCAGATAAGAGTTCTGGCCCAATGGCAGGGCAAGTCTGAACCAAGCAGCACAGCCCTTTGGGACAGAGGGAGAATGAATTGGCTGACACTTTACCTTCCTTTTACTGCATAAGACAGGCCTCCCCACCTGTTTCTAAATGTAAATAAATCAACCAAACACAATTATCCAGGATTTTTTATTTTGTTTTGTTTTGTTTTGTTAAAAAATAAAAAGACAAGACATCATGGCCAACTGGTAGGTTGTCTGCCTCCTTCCATCCAGTCAAGCCAGAAAATGCCCAGAGGGTAGGGAAGTATAGGGGAGGGAGGTGTAGGGAGAGAGGTGTGGGGAGGGAGCTAGAGCCCCAGGCTGTGAGCCACTGAAGGTTGGAGTCATCCTGGTGATTTCACGGCTCTGACCACGAATGGAAGGAAGCAGGAGCCCAGGCAAGTCCCTCCCGCCTCAGCATGCCCTGCCCTGCGCTCGTCAGCACACGCAGGCCTTCACGCATTCTTTCCTCCCGCCCTGACCCCTCCGAGCTGTGCCCAGCCCCAGCCCTCCGTCCAGCATGCCCTCCTCAGAGCCTCTTCCTTCCCCCATAGCAGGGACTCAGTTGTCGGGCAACCAAACAAATGACACTACACCCACCCCGAAGGTAGGCTTGTCTCTGCATGTCCTTCCCACTGGAGGGACCTGGGGAGGAAGACAGGGGACACTTGGAAGATCTTAACTTTGGGAGTGGGCCTGGTCTCCTGACCATTGAGTCATCGACTCCCCCACACCTTCCCGATGGCCCCCACTCTCTGAATAGACTGAGAGGAAGGACAATGGTCAGGGTACATGCCTACTTTCCTCTGATTATGGGAATGGGACTTCCCTGCTCCCACACACTTGTGCTCATCTTATAGGAGGTGGTCCCCAACATGTTCAAATCAGAGGAAGTCAGAATAAGAGTCCCCAGGGCTGACAACCAGAGCTGGTATGTAGTATGTGGTCAGTTAATGTTTTTCAGACGGCTGAATGAATGAATTCAGGATCAATTTGGAAATACACCAGGGCTCCCCATTGCCACTCTAAGACCTCTTGGGCTATCTAAGTCCAAAGGCTCTGACTCACCCCCAGCACACACCCTTGCACGCACACACACACACACACACACACACACACACACTCTGAGGGAAACTTCTGGGCCAGAGGCAGAGCTAGGACTTGGACGCAGGCTCCAGGTCAGCTCCACAGCCTCCAGGGGAAGGGGTAGCAGGGCTCACTCTCGGAAGCTGTCAGCCAGCTGGTGGCAGTCCAGCTCCCCCTTCGGCTCCAGGCCCCCCGGAAGCTTCACGCCCGTCTTCCGGTCCACACACCAGCACTTGCCGCGCTGCCCATCCAGCGCCGGGTGGCACTGCCAAGACAAGGGCGTGAGAGGTCAGTTCCCAGGCAGCTGGGCCCAATCCCCTCCAGCCCCCAAGTCGGACAGCTGCTTCAGGATGGCCTCTGAGGGTGGAGGCTCTTCCATGAGCACCAGTCCTCTGAGCTCACTGGAGTAGAGAGAACTTGGCCAAGAGACAGGTCCAGAGAGGTTTAAAAGACAGGGCCTTTTAAAGAAAGTTCTGTAGCATATCTGGAGGGGAAAACTGGATCCACAGGATTTAGAGGTGCAGCTGAATTTGAAAGGCTACGGTTCAGGTTGGAGATGTTCTGAGTGTGTTCTGAGTAGGTTGGAACTTCCAGGATGGGATTAAGGTTAAGAGCAGGATCCTACTTGAAGTTCAGGTAGAGATGCAGATGGATTGGAAGTTACGACTAAAACTTGAGTTGGGTAAGGCTTATTAGAGCTCAAGTCAGAAACAGAACTGGGATAAAGACAGAGGTCAAGATCAGAACACCTTAAGCAATTGGGCTAAAGTCTGGGTCGGGGTTAGACAGGGAAGAGGGAGGTGAGGGGGCAAAGGTATATTTCAGAGTTAGGACTAGAGTTGGAGTGAAGGTTGTCACAAGGATCAGAATTGGTCTGGGGATAAGGGGTCACGTGTCAGAACTTTCAGTGGGACAAAAATGATAAAAATTGAAGGAAGAAAGCCCATAGAACTGGTCAACACCAAGAGTGAACTCTAACGTAAACTATGGCCTTCAGTTAATAATCATGTGCCAGTATTTGTTCCTCAACTGCAAGAAATAAACCACACTAATGCAAGGTGTTAACAAGGAAAACTGGGGGTGAGGCGGGAAGCAGATGGGAACTGTTCTTCTTGCTTAACTTTCTTAAACCCAAAACTGCTCTAACCAATGGAGTCTTTTTTTTTTTTAATTAGGGAAAAAAGCTTTTTGAAAATTTGGGGGAAAAAACATTTTTAAAAATAGGGGCAAAAATAAAACTGGTGTTGGGATAAAGAGTGGAGATAGGTTTGGCATTGGTTTGGGGGGCTCTCTCTGGTCCTGCACTCACTGCCCCCCAACTCATAACCTCCTCATGCATCCTGAGATGTGCAGCCCACCTTGTAGACATGTGTCTATAGAGCTTAAAATGTGAGAATGTGGGTGCCTGCACCCACAAAGACGTAGAGAAGGAAATCCAGGCCAAGGCTCCCCAGGAGACACCCAGCCAAGATATGTCACCCTTCCCAGTAGAGATCCCACTCCGGGCCAGAGATGGGGCTGGAGCAGGCCAGCCTGCCGGAATGGCCCAGCCTCCTAGAGGATCGTCGGAAGCACCCACGTTCCCAGGGTTCTATGCATTCATGTCTTCTCCCCTGCCCCTATCGCCAGCTGTCAGAGCTGGCTTCGCCTCCATCCTGGCTATACCCCAGGTGGTCTGGCTGCTCAGCTTGGGGGACAGGGACAGGCCTTAGCCTCTCCATTCCCAGGATGGACCGCAGACATTCCATGACAAAGGAGGAATCCCAGGAAGGGAGTACGGTGCGTGAGAGTTCTGGGAGGCAGAGGTTGGCAAGATTGCTAGGTCCACATCACAGATGGCGAATCGAGAGGTGATGGAAATAGCCCTGGATGGGGAGGCAGGAGAGCTGGTCTGCCCCTCACTCCCTCCGTGACTCTCTGGGCCTCAGTCCCCTCATTTCCAGCGTGAGTGAGGAGGGCACAATGAGCTGAGGTGCTGAGGCTGGGGGCGGGGTTGGGGCGGGTCCTAGGGGGCAGGTGTGGGTTGGGGAGCCCTGCACTCTGGGCCACCCTGTGGAGAGGCCGGGAGAGCCCCTGGAGCTGAGGGAGATGGAGACCCACCTGCTTGGGGTGGAAGTTTCCATTGCGATCGCAGTTGGGGATGGGGATGATGTAGAGGTCCTCGTGGGTGCGGCTCTGGGAGGCGGCCAGCCGCTCCAAGGCCCGGTGCAGCTCGCTCTGGCAGGAGCCCTGGGGCTGGAGCGGGGGGGAAGTACACATCAGAGGGGACAGAGGGAGGGCCAGGAGAACCAGTGTGGGGGCCCGAGCCTGGAGTCTTGGCAGGGCTCAGGGAGGGGAAGGGCGTGACGCCGGGTTCTGGGGACAGTGGTGGAGAGAGCAGAGGGACATTGAAGAGAGGGTCTTAAGCCAAAGCACTTCTAAAAAGGGGACATGTAAAGGGAAGGGACCTTGTGGGGGAAGGGGCTGTGGAAACGCGTGAGGGATGGACGAAATCACACAACCAACGGCTTGTAAGAGCCAGGCATGGATCCATCAGAACCACCCATCAGAGAGGGCATTTCCCAGACTCTGGAGCAGGGTCCCAAAGCCCCCTGTGATGGGCAGCATTAACCCTGTAGATACACAGGTCTGAGGTAGAGAATCCAAGAGGAGGGCCATGAAACACCCCAAGGACCCTTTACCAACCAATACTGAAGCATTTCCGCATTTAACGATCACTTCAGCTACACCAACGTATAGGACCGCAGAGCAGGAATGGAATTTCGAGGACAGGAATGAGGACTGTCTGGGCCCTGATGACGCACACGAGGTGCGTCTTGCACACTGTAGGCATCCAAAGAATGTTTACTGAATGAATATGTCCAGATGTGGTGGTGCTGGTGGTGGCGGTGGTGCTGGTGGTATGCGTGCCCACGCACGTGGGCTTCTGAGGTCAGCGGTCCTCACCATAGGCCGGGCTTCCTCCCGGGGCACCCCGATGAACTTCATCTTGCCCCCACCGGAGCTCCGGTCTCGAAGTTTGGCGAAGTGCTTCTGCAGGCACCTGCGGTCGTGGGCGCTGCAGGGGCTGAAGCTGTTGTTGGGGTGGTCACCCTCATCCTTGTCTGCAGTCAGGCCAAGATGGGGAGAGGTCAGTACCTCAGGGAAAGGACAGGGCAGCATATGAACCCAGCCTCCCACCTGCTTTCTTCTTCTTGGGGATGCTCCAGCCTAGCACTGAGAAAGAACAGGGGGTCTGGGGACAGGAAGAAGTGAAAGCAGCACCTCAATCTCCTTCCCATGCCCCCTGAATCTCCCCAGGTAAATATGCCTCTTCGAGTCCTTGACCTGTCCCTTACCCGACCCAGTCCAGCCCCCAGATGAGTCACCAGCTGCAGCTGCCCAGATGGTGGGTCCCCAGGGGCCCTGCAGGGAGTCTGAGGAAGGCAGGGGGGCCCCTACAGGTTCTTGTCTCCCTCCATTCACCATCCCCCTCTCCGTCTGCTCTCACTTCCTGTCTCCTTTCCTGCTCTTTTCAGCGTCTGGCTAAACCAGTCAGGGGATCCCCAGAGCTGTCAGCTCTGCTGACCCTCTTCCAAACGGCCAGAATCAAAGTTTCCATGAGTGAAGAGAAAGTGGCCCAAAGGCTCTCCCCACTTGACGGATGGGAGAGAAGAGGGAGTGGGTGTGTATGGCTGCATGTGAATGTGTGTGTGCACGTGTGCACCTGTGCACTCACACGCATACCTGCATAATGTTCCATGTGGTCCCAGGGCTGAGAAAATAATCTCCACATCCTTTCAGTCTCCCACCCTTAGATGTGAGACCCCATCCAAAGTCCATGTCTGCTGCCCAGAGCTAGGGCACTGGGGATCTGGAGATGGGGGTGAGGAGGCTGGACCAAACCTCCTCCCTGGGACCTCCTAAAGACTCTATCTGAACTCAAGAAAAACCCAGCCCCAAAGTCTTAGAACTGTAACTGCTGCTCCTTCCCCCAGGTTGCCAAAACCGGAATCCAGGGCTGAGCTGGAGAAAGAGGTTTGCAAGATCTCTCCACAGATCAGAGCCACCTCTGAATGCTCAGGCTTGGCAGCTCGCTGCCGGCCTGAGTGCAAAGCCCCTGCCAGCATTCCAGATGTTGGCAGGCAGACAGAAGGTTACATCTGGTTTGCGTCAGGATTTTTTTTCCTGAGGAGTTAGCAGGTTCCTCCATGCATGGCAGCGCTCCCAGAGCTGCCTCTGGGGCAAATGGTATTTTTCCGCCTAGCCAAAGTGAGTTGGGGGTTAGTTCTCTTTTTATTCTCCTAGTTCTGGGGGGGGGGGGGGGGGGGGGGGGGGGCGGTGTAGAAGGAAGCATGTGGATAAAGGGAAGGCAGGCAAGGAAGAATCGAGACCCTCAGAAAACCTCTGTCATGATTCCATACCAAAGGTTATTTATAAAGTTGAGTCACCCAGGATAGGAAGGAGGCTTTGTCACGAGTGGAGGGCTGGCTTAGAAAGAGGAATCAAAGGGAAGGAATACATGGGGCAGATAGATACACTCCATCCTTCTGCAAATTGAACATCCCAAGAAGGACAGTTCGCAAGGGACTCCTGACCCAGAGATGATGTCAAGTTCCTGAAGGTCAACCAAGGAGAAGACACTATAGCAAGACCTCCCAGCTAATGGGCGCAGCCAAAGAAGGGGCAAACACATTGCAGAAGACCAGGACTGTGCCAAGGGGCCAGAGAAACCCTGAGCCCTCAGTCAGGGACCAGAGAAAAGATTTGGGATCCAGGCTCTTCCCTGAAGAGCCTCCCAAGCAACCCTCCTGGCTAAAGTGGCCCAGGCTGGCCAGAGACCACCCCTCCATGTCCACTTCGCTTAAAGCTGCAAGACTTGTGGATGGAGTGGAAGAGTTTCAGGGGTGTAGGCTGCAGCTGAGGAATGGAGGGGACAAGGACATGGAAGACCTAAAAGGACTAAAGCCAAATCATGGCTCAACAGAGGCTGAGCCAAAATGTAAACAAAAGCACCACCACTTGGCCTGGGAAAGGCTGGAAGGAACCATGGGGACTTGTGTGCCACAGCCCACACCACCAATTCGAGGGGCGCCCTCCGATCCTGGAAAGGTTGTGTCACCTTGCCCTTGAGTTTGCTTTCTTTTCATGACCGAAAATGAAGGCATGACTTTGCACACCTAGTCCTCTTGGTCAACGGGCAGAATGTTCTTAGGTTCGAGGCGTAAGGGAGAGTCCTCTGATGAACAGGGCTGCCCTGGGGGTGTGGGACATCTGGGCGTACTTGAAGTAGAAGTTCAACTGCAACAGGCATCCCAATGTTGAGTTTTTATTGAGTCGAAGTTCACAAATGACTAATGCTCAGGGGATCCTTAAAGGATATTTGGAATGGTTATCCCTTAACTTAGGAGGTATGATAAGGAGGACAAGTGGGTGTGCTCACTGAACCCTGGGGCCGCATGGGGCCGGGGAGCGTAGCCTATGTTCTTTGTTGGTAGGGCCCCAGGTCACATAGAGGAGGTTGTCTGGGGGAGATGAGCAGGCAGCAGGCCTGGCTTCTCCCTTCTGGGTTTCCTCGTCACCCAGCACACTTAGGCCAAGCTTGTGTGTAAGCTTAGAGTAGAACACACCAAGATAGGGTGACGAGGAAACGTCTTACTGACTCTCCTGGGGACATAAGGACACAGAATGTATCCGTAGCTGACCACTCAGACACAGACAGGCTGGGACTCGAGAATCACAAACATATACAAACAGGCACGTGTCCAGACACACTCCCCTCCACACGTGCACGCCCACATGCCCTCAGCGCTCCGACCCGGCCCTGGGCAGAGACACGGACCCGGGGCAGGGCACACTGGTTGTACCCTGGCTTGTTGACTTTCCACTTAATCTGTAACCAGCAGACTGAGGACCCACACCCGCAGGCACTGGGTTCAGAAGAGTGAGGGTGGTAGCCTTGCATTTCTGGAAAACGTTAACCTGCCCATCTGCAAAGCTGGCTAAATACTTGCTCCTTCCCTGCTCATGTAGGAAGGAGCTGCAGCCACCTGGTGCACCTCACCCAAGTGGTGCCCCCTGGGAAACCTCAGTCCTGGGGGGGGTCCCCTCTGAGCAGGAGCAGGAATCAGACTCCGCCCCCTGAAAGGTCTGACCTGAATTCCAAAAGGTTTATGTGGGAAGCGGGGTGTCCAAGGTAGGCCAGGTAGGTAGTCTCCTCCGGCCCCTGCTTGGAGCTAGGCCAGTGACCTGCAGCCACAGGGAACATTTGGTCTTTGCTCCAGAAACAGGGAGGGAAGGCATCCAGAGAAAGAGGTTTCACAGCGCAGGCACTGGCTGCAAAGTTCATGGCCAGAGCTAGAGGATTCTCTCTTTCTTGCTGCCTTATTTCATCCCCATGATTTCTCCTTAACTCGAGCCCCAACTCCACTCAAGATACCCCGGGCGAGGCTGTGAGGGGGTGGGCCCAGCCATCGAGACACAGAGGTTTCAGGCATGACCTGCAGGATCACCACCTGCCCTGAAAGAAAGACCACTTTCCCTCTTTCCCTGGACTCTTCCTGGAGAAGCCCAGACCACCGGGCTGGGCATGGGGCCCTTCCTTTAAGTTCTGTCCCCCTCAGTGTTATGACATGCTACCGGCCTCAAGAGTTGGAGAGAAAGGCTTCTGGCCTGTTAATCCCACGTTTACAGCCGCAAAAGTCACCGAAGTCCACCCTACCCCTCTCAGCTCTCCTGAATGCCCCCCTAGCTTTCCTCATCCGCCCTACCGTCCCCCAAAGTCCCAACATCAGAGGAGGACTGAAGCTTCAACTTAAATGCTCTCAGCATCATCTTTGTCACTGCTCCAATGTATTGAGCTCTTCCTCGATGCCAAACACCCCAACCCTGTGAGGCAGGTCCTATTGTCATTCCCTTTTTACGGAAGAGGAAATGAAATGGACTGACAGCGTAGAGACTTATCTCTGCAGCTCCTGTGTCTTTAAATGGAAAGACCCCGATACCCGAGGCACCGATAACTCCGGCTTTTCCAATACTAAAGAGAAAATGTGAAGCAGCCATGCTCCCATCTCCCCCACCCCCCACCAAGGCACAGGATTTCTGGGAAGGCCCCGTTTCCATGACTGGATTCCCAGTACAGAAGTGGGGGGAACAGTATTTGCTGCATTGACTAAAAATTAACCCGGCCTGCCTCTTCCCTAACCCTGCCCCAGAGGGACCCAGAGCACCATCTAGGAACTCGCCCGTCCCAATGCTGACCCCACTGTCCACTCGCCCAGAGCCCATGAGTCGAGGGTCAGTATACTTATACAGAACTGTGGACTTCTGACGCACATATCCTGTCCCACCCTCATCTCTGAGAGGTGTTAACCCACAACATTTTCTGGCTCGGGAAGCTGGGACAGGAAGCAGGGAGATGAAAAGGGGGAGACCTGCTCCTGGGGCAAATAGTAGGCAGCTGGATTGCAGCAGTTCAAGGGAGGGGGCATGCCAAGGGGCTGCCCACCCTCAGTCACCTGCAGAAGCTCAGCCCCAAGAGGAAAGGCAGAAAGGAGAGCCTGATCCCTTTGCCAAACCAGAGGCTTAGATCCCCAAGCCTTGGGACCTAGGAGGGACAGTGGCATATTGACAATGGAAGGCTAAACAGAACAGCAGGGAAGGGGCCTAGCCCTGGACACCTTGTTTCACCAGAGACCCTGCAGGGCTGCTGCACAACTCCAGGGGGCGCCTTTCACCTGGTGCAGTGTGGCCCAGGCCACGGCAGGCGGTACTCCTGTGATGACTGGGAGGTAAGAGGCCATGGACACAACTAGCCAAGTAGGTACCTAGTCTCCCCAGGGTCCTCCAGCCTACCCCGCTTCCCCTCTCTCAATTGCTTCATGCGCTGCATGGGCTGCATTGGTGGAGAACAAGGCAAAGGGGAAGGGGGTGGGGCATTAGAGACCTGGGCCCTGTAATCCAAAGGGGACCGAAAGCCACCTCTGGAGGCTGATCTGCATGAAATCTGCGGGACAGTCACAAACTGTTCATGCCATGACCCCAACCACCAAAGCTCCTAGAAAAACAGATTTTTTTCCACTACAGGATGGCATGTTCCCAGCCAGCCAAGGAAAAATGGATGCCCAAGGCCCTCTGCGGGCTCGTATGCCCCATGTTCAAGCTGGTGAGAAAGGAGGAGGCTCCCAGCAATCCTATCTGGTGCCAGATACTCACTGGTCCGTGGAGGAAGATGCAAAGGGCCTGTGGTCCCATTATACCCAGGGAGCCCAAGGACCCAGCCCTCACTTACAGTCTGGTTGGGCCCAGTACCACTCCTCTCCCACTGGCACTGGCATCTCTGCCCCCAGGATCAGCAACTTAATTCCCCAGGACACCCCCCCCCCAGATGTGCTGGGTGCCAGGCTGGCATTTCTCCCAGAATGCTTTCTGCTGACCCATCTCTCACTGCCCAGGGGCAGGAAGGGCAGAGAGGCGCGAGGCCCAGACCCCTGGGGTCCACCTCCTTCCTGTTTTCCCTGCATCCTGCTCTCCTCTGGCTAACAAGCTGCAGAGGATTGAGGAAGTGCAGTGGCCTGGGACCCGGGGCAGGAAGCTTGGGGCTGGAGTCCCAGCATCCGGACTGCAACAATGGAAGCTTCAAGCACCAGGAAAAGAGACAGAGGCACGGGGAGAGCAAAACAGAGTCAGAGAGGGAACAGGAAACGGAGGCAGAGATTCAGAAAGGCAGAGAGAGAGAGAGAGGTTCCAAAAGTAACAGAAAGGCAGGAACAAAGACAGAAAGAGAAACAGGGACACACAGAGAGAAAGAGCAACGGAAGGAGACCGGGACGAACGTGAGAGAGGCAGGGCAAGAGAAACAGAAAACGGAAATAAGACGGAGAAAGAAACGGCTCACGGGCAGAAGATACTGGGGGAAAAGAGAACTCAAGAATGCTGTGAGTGAAATTAGAGGCTGAAAGATGCAGCAGGAAAAAACAAAAGAAGAGAAAGAAGGAAAGAGACTGAGACAGATGATCAGGAGAAACGGAGAGGCTCACTGAGAAAGGGAAAAAGAGCAAGTGTTAAGGATGAGTTTCGACCTTCGGAGCCTGCCTGGCTGCCTCCTCTCTCCTCTCCTCCCTATCCCAGACTCCTGAGGTGTCTGCAGCTCTGGGCTGGGAGCCAAGACTTGCTTCTTTCTGCCACCTCAAATGGCACCTGCCAAGAGACAGGAGTGTGGTGCCTGCGCAGCAGGGCGGGCGAAGGTGCCGAGGCCTGGCGGAGAGACCCCTGTCTCCCCAACACCTCTCAAACAGCGAGGTGAGCTGGCCTAGGCTCTGGGGAAGGGCAACTCGAATGCCCCTCACCACCAAAGCCCTTCTCATTTGTCCCACTCCACCCGCCTCAACGTCAAAAGTCCACCCCCTGGCTTCTCAGGGCTTCCGTGGGTTTTCACCTGTGGCCAGGGTGAGGGGAGGCCCGGGGATCAGGAACAGACCCCCCCCCCATAGGGGCACCCCACCCCCATTCTCCCGTTGTCTGGCTCCCTCGCAGGCTGCGTCACTTAATTTTCCACTTTTGCACCAGCAGCCAAGACTACTCGTCCCCAGCAGGCACCCTCGGCGGGTCTGCGATGGAGTGATGGGGACAGAGCCCTCCTAGATGGCGGCAACAGGCTGCTAGAAACTCGGTGGCTGTTTCTTCGGCCGAGCCTGCCCGATGCCAGTAGGGCCCTGCCTCGTCCTCAACTCAACAGGGGATTTTCAAGCGGCTTCCAGGCCAGCCCGACTGCGGAAGGGGCTTCGGGGGAGCGGGGGGCCCACCGGGGAGGGCGTGCAAGGGCAGAGCGCCTTACCAGAGGGCTGCAGGCTCTCCTGGATGGCCTCGATCTCCGCCAGCTCCATGCACACGCCTTGCCCGTGCATCAGCGTATGCAGGGGCTTCTCCACCCCCCGGGGCGGGTAGCAGCGCAGGCCCGAGCCGCAGCGAGGGGTGTACACCCCGCAGGGCATCCCCTTGCCCAGGGCGCAAGTGGCGCAACAGCCGCAGCCGGGCTCCCGCACCAGCTCCTCGCAGCCCACGGGGGGGCGGCAGCGCGCCAGCTTCTCCTCGGAGCAGGGCGGGCAGTGGATAGCTTCGTCGCCCAGGCTCGGCGCGGGCCCGGCGGCCAGCAGCAGCGCGGCCACGAGGCAGAGGGGCAGCATGACCGGGCGAAGACAGGGCGCGGGCGCGGGCGGAGAGTGCGGGCGCGCGGGCTGGCAGCAGGGGGTACGCGGAGGCGGCGCCCGGCGCGCCTGGAGGACCCGACCGGGATAGCGCGGGGCGACGGGGCGGACCCGCTGGCGGACCGGGACGGAACCAGGGAAGTTAGCAAGCAGGCTGGAGGGGAGCGAGCCTGGCCGCCGAGGCGATGCGCCGCATCCTCGGCCGGGCCCAGGCGGCGAGCGGCGGGAGCACAGGGGTCTGAGCTGCTGCCCGGGACCAGTTCCCCCGGACTTTATACCGGCCCCTGGCCACACCCCCAGCGCCTTCCCAGAGGTGGGGGAGCGGGGTGGGTTGGAGGAGGGCGATGGGGAGAGGGCTACGCGGCCGTTAGAGGGAGGGGGCGCTGCTGTCGCAACATCTGAAAGTCCTTTTCTGCCCAAGAAGGAAGCGGCGCAGTTTGGAAGCCCTGATAGGCGCCGAGAGCGCCTCCCAACAGAGCCCGGGAGAGGAGAAAGGGGACAGGGGAAGCGAAGGGGCTCTTCTTGGTTCCCTCCCCCGACCCTGGAGGATTCTTCCCAGACCCACCGAGGCAGCCCGCAGACCCCCGACTAGCATGCAACCTCAAAGCCCGGACTCTCGGCTCCAAGGATTCAGTCCCCCTGGCCAGAGTCCTTTGCACCCCACCCCAGTGCTTCCAGTCTCAACCAAGTCGGGTGAGGTGAGGGGAAGGGGTACAGGCACCCAAGGAGGGTCCCAGAAAGGCCTAATGACCCTAAAATGTTCGTAGGCTCTCTTCACACTTGCCCCTTCCGACCTCCCCGCGCCCTGCCCTCTGTCCCCTCAAAGCTCAGGTGGGTCCACCCCGCCTTCCAGATGGAATCTCTGAACTACCTGGGGTGGGGGGGGTGGGGGGCGTGCCCAACCTCTCCCTCCTTCCTGGATGTTTGCTTTTGCTGCCCAGACCCACTCCCAGGGGGATTGGCTGGGGAGTTTGCCACTCTCAGTGCAAGCTTGAGCATTGCACAACTCCAGGGGGCGCCATTTCTCTTGCAGTCATCGTAGATTTGGATAGCCGTTGTGACAGTTTTCCAGCAGATGGCAATCAAATGTTTTGAGGAAGGGGTGCCTTTTACTAAGTCACCCCTGGTTGCTATTTAGGGTTGGCTAAGCCCTCCATGAGATCCTATTGGTGCCTCTATCCCCCACCCTCACCTCCTCACTTCTGCTAACTGGGAGGGGCCCTAGGGTAACATTTGGAGCAGAGACCCATCTCCTGCGTTCTCTCCCAGGTCCTCCTAATACTCATCCATCCTCCCCCACAAAGCTTCTGCTCTTCTGCAGCTGGCCTCAGGGGTAAGGACACCCGTCCAGGCGTAATTGGTGACCCACTGTGGATTTGGGGGGGGCTTGGCCTAGAAAGCTTCAGGACAACCAAACTGAAGCACAGATCTGAGACCCTCTTTCTGCCGCCTCCCCGAGGGCAGGGGTCTTTTCAGTCTCACAGTGATTGGGCCATCTCTTTTTGCAAGTGCAGACTGTCCAAGCGGTAGGAGGAAGAGAGGAGCTGGAAGCTGGACCTGTGGGGACAGAACCAAAAGTTGCAAACTGAGGGCACCTACTGGTGACCATGAACACTGCAGGAGGGCTGCAGAGAGGTGGCCAGGGACAAGATTGTCTCCACGTAATCTCACAGACCAATTTGCCATTGGACTCACTGGGAAAGCTGAAACAAGTTTCTTAAGCTCTCTGATCTTCACAGTCCTTACCTGGAAATTGGGACTTTGCAGTAAGAAAGAAAGAAGGGTGGGGAGGAAAGAGAGAGAGAGAAAAAGTGCCCAGCACACAGTAGGCTCCATGTGTTTGCTCCCTCCTACTAGCTTCTCCACATGGCTGGAGATGCCCTGATGGCAGGACCGGGGTCTCCCTCACTGGACCGGAAGCTCCTGGAGGCCTGGGTTTGGTTTAGACTGGGAGAGCTATACAAAGGGCACACGGGGGAGTTCCCTGGTGGTGTAGTGGCTAAGGCTTCGGCGCTGTCAACGCTGCGGCTTGAGTTCGATTCCCAGCCAGGGAACTACCCACATAAAAATAAAAAAATTTTAAAAAAGGGCATGGGATCTGGAATCAGAGGACGTGGGTTCAAGTGGCATATGCAAGACATGGTTCTAAGTGCTTCACTCATATGCACTTTATAACAACCTATCACTACGCCCTTTTTTAAGAAAGGGAAACTGAGGTATGTTACACAGAGAGGTATGTAACTTACTCAAGATCACACAGCAAATAAGTGGAAGAACAGAGATGTGAGCCCAGGCAGTCTGGTTCCAGAGTCTGAAGGATTAACCCCTAGGTTATACTGCTGTCCGAGACAGCTGTCATAAGCATTCCAGACAAATGCCAAGGACAAAAAACTGTGGTACAGAGTGCAAGTTGGGTGCAGGGGATCACAGCAGGGATGGCCTTGACGTGGGACTGAGCCCCAGGCCTCCCCGTTACTCTGGCTGCCCAGCTCCTCCCTGGCTTCCCTGGACTGCCTGCACTGACTAGGGAGCAGCTTCCCCCCGTGTCAGCTGATGTCAGGCCCCAGGTACAGCATCCTCCACAGTCATCCCAGGTGTGTGGGCTGAGCAACAGCTGCCTCCTTGCCCAGCCAGGCCCCCACACTCAGAGAGAGCAGATCAAGAGACCCCACAATGCAGAGGGGGGTCTGGTCAAGAGATCAGAGCCTGAGTCCTTCCCTTAGGACCTGCGGCTCTGGAAGTGAACACCCAGGTGTGGGGAGGGGTGGAGAGTCCACCTGAAGCTGGGCTGGCCAGGATCCACTTTCCGATCTCTGGTCCAGCAGCTCTGCTCCTTGCCACCTTTGTGGCCACTTCCCTTCCTTGAGCTTCAGTTTTACCTTCTGTGAAATGGGGGTGGGGAACTCGCTGAATTGTGAGGCCCCTTTCAGTTTGGGCTGTTTAGGAATCCTAGAACCTCTGGAGTCCTTTGGCATGGGCCGAGGCCCAGTACTGGCATGGCTCCCAACCCTCCAGAGTTGGCACTGTTTCCAAGCTGATGGGCACTGACGGAGTCTCTTTCTCGTCGCCCAAAGCCTGCGCAGGAGACAAGCCAACTGAATGATTTTGGGCCCCGTGAGAGCTCTGTCACCACCCAGAGAGGTGACGAGGCTTGCTCCAGGTAACTCAGCTCGGAAGTAATTGAGCCAAGACTTAAGGCAAATACGGGTTCACTGCCTGCTATGGACTTAGCCCCCTGTGCCGTGCTGCCTTTGCTGCCGAGCATCAGCAGCGAGCCGTGGGATGAGGGCTCAGGGACGGCGTGGCGGGGGGCGCGAGGAATCTATGCAGAGGACCCTTGCCAATGCAGAGACACAGAGGTAACTCTGGACAGAGAGAGACAGATCAGAGGGAGTATCATTTGCCTTACCTCCCCTGACACCTATTCAGTCAAACAGCAAGATTCCTTGGTCAGAAACCCGGAATCAGAACAGACCCCGTGTCTTTCCCCTACAGTCCCTGGAGTGCATCCGGGACCTGCCTCCTATGCCCCTGACCCCGGAGAATAGAGCGCTCCCTAGCCCTAAGAAAACACCAAAGAGACCCTAACTAAGGGATGTCTGAACCCAGAGAAGCCCCCCAAAACAGACCCCACAGGGGAGTCTTCAGACTCAGGAAAACCCCAAAGAGAGGGCCTGGGATCCAGAGATCCCCAAGACGCACACATACAGGGGCTCTTATTCCCCGTCTACATGCCTCCTCCCTCCCACCAACAGCCCCAGTCATGCCTTCTGTGTAGTCCCAGACCTCTCTTCTGGCCCCATCATCCCATGGCCAGAGCCAGGATCTCTAGCCCCTCACACCAGCCTTTATGCCTCATTCATTTTCCTCCCCACCCCTGCACACTCTGTCCCAGCCTTCCTCTTCTCTCTACCCAGGAGAACATTCTGGCCTGAGGGTGATAAGCAGACATCTAGCCCTACAGGAGAAAGTGGGGAGGGGTCCCCAGGAAAGGTGAGTGGGCTGCAAGAGAGGAAGAGGAAAAGGAGTAACCATGGTGTCCACTTGCTCATCTCCGGCGATAACCGCACCTACCTCACAGGACTGTCACGACAAGCCGGACGGAGGGGTAAGAGTGCTAGCTGCTGGGAGAAATGCATGTGGGAAAAGTAATGGGAGAGCACTACTCAGCCACGATTGGTGAACATTTTCAATACCAGAAGACAAATTTGTACAACCACTTGGAAGCAACCCATTTCATCCCCAGATACACACCCAATAGAAATGTGTGTGTGTGTGTGTGTGTGTGTGTGTGTGTGTTCACAGCAGCATTATTCAGACAAACATTGGGATCCATATAGAACAGGTAAATCTATAAGTTGGATAAGCTATGCTACATCCAGCAACGTACGAGGTGTGATCCAAAGATATAGTGAATGTTTAAAGAAAAAAACTTATTACAACAGAGGACACATTGCCACCAAGCCCCCTCAAAGTACTCCCCCTCGCCTCGAACACGCGTGTCCCAGCGCTCCTGCCGCTTTCGGAAGCGGCTCTGGAAGTCGTGTCTTTGGTTGCGCTGTCCCGGCTGCCTCGATGTCCTGAATCTGTTCAAAGCGTTTACCTTCAAGGTCACTTTGACTTTGGGGAAGAGCCAGAAGTCGCAGGTGCCAGACCCGGTGAATAAGGTGGATGAGGACACACCGTCGTGTTTTTGTTTGACAGAAAATGCCGTACCAGAAGCGATGTGTGAGCTGCATCGATCCGGGTGTGATAAAAAAAATATGGTGATTGTTTAAATTTAAAAATTTATTACAGTAAAAAGATACAGTGTTCAAAGCAAGGGGGAGTATTTTGAGAGGGATTAAAGGCAATGTGTCTTTTACTGTAATTATTTTTATTTAAACATCCTTTTTTAATCACACCTCATATGAAACAGAGGATTACTGCCGTGTGATTCTATATATATAAAATTCCAAAGCAGGCAAAACTAAGCTACGGCTTTAGAAATCAAGATAGAGGTTACTTTTGGGGGGAAGCGTGGGAGTAGTTACTAGAAGGGGTCTCACCGGGTACATGTAATGTTTATTATGTAGCTACATAGTGTATTGGCTATGTGAAAATTCATGCAGCTAAATATTCCTTATTTCTCTGCTTTTCTGTATGTATGTTACACTTCAGTTTTTTGAGAAATAACTCTTTTTTAAAGAGTGCTGGCTCTCGAGGGTCAGCCTGCCTGGCCTGGATTCATGGCAGCAGATTCAGGACAAGTTAGCACACCTCTCTGTGCCGTCTTGCATTGAAGTGTATTATATAGGGTGGCTATAATGGTTAAATCTATGAATCTGAGTAAAATGCGTACAGTGGTGTCTGCTTCATACTAAGTGCCCAATGAGTGTTAGTTATTACCATGACCAGCCAAGTGAAATTAGAGCCTAGAGCCAAAAATGCCTGCACTGAATTCTGGATTTGCCATTTACTAGCTCTGTGACTTTGGCCAAGTGACATCCTCCCTCTTATCCTTAAATGCCCTCAGTTGTGAAAGAGGGGTAATGCCAGCCCAGCCTGATAGGACTGTGTAAGAAACTGTGAGACGATGTGTGTAGTGCACTCAGCACAGTGCCTGGCACGGAGTAAGGCTCAATACGTGTTAGGCATTATGGTTACTAATTACCACGGTAACCCTATTAACCCACTTTTTTAGATGGGGCTCCAGATAGTAAAAGGACTGGCGTCAGGTCGCAAGTTACTAAATGTGATTTAAACTCACTTGTGGGATGATACAGAGCCTGTCCCCAGGCCCCAGCTGGCACCCCACGCCCCAGAGGCGTCGCAGCCTTGGAGAGCGCCTCTTCCTCCTGCCAGGCTGCCCTTGTCAGGTCCTGTGTGCCCAGAGGCTGGTGTGCCCTCCGTGCCTGCCCAGTTCTCGCACCAATCTGCTAGTTCTGGTGCCCTCAGTCAGGACCTGGCCCCAGCTGTGGGATGAGAGGGTCTCAGGGAGAAGCCAGAGTGCCCACCAGGCTCTCCATGCCAGGGGCCTCCTGTGCTGCTGTCTCTGACTGTCCTTGTCCCGAGAGGTAAGGACAGTCTTAAAGATGACTGGTGAGGGCTGGGGGGAGTCTGAGGTCAAAGAGGCAGGGCTGAGTGAGCCCAGAAATAAGGCCCATCCTACCTGGAGCCTCCGGTTCACACAGCCTCTGTCCTCTTCTCTCCTGAAGCCTGGGTTCCCCCCTTTCTCACGCTCTCAGCACCTCGACATTTTCGGAGCCGGTCTGTTCCTCATCCCTACCCAGCGGGACCTGGCCCCATGCCGGGGGAAGGCCAGGCTGCCAGCAACGGAGCAGCGCTTTGCCCTCGGGCTGCGGTGCACAGGCTATGGGGCAGAGAGCTCTTGCAGTCAGAACCGGGGGTTCGAACCCCACCTCTGCCTTGATCAGCCGTATGCTTTGGGCTTGTGCCTTCACCGTCTATAAAATGGAGATGCCAGTTCCCACTTCACTGCGTAGGGCTGTTAAGGAGGATCAAACGCGGCCGTGTAAGTGAAAGGACATACTCGTGTATCCCAGAAAGCAGGTTACAAATTAGTGGCATCACTGTGGTGGCCTTTTGTGATTGTAAGATTCTGTGATGCTTTGAGGTGGGAGGCTAGAGAGAAGGGGAGAGGGTACCAGCAAGGGAAAGGCCAAGGGAGGAGGGACTGAAAAATGGAACAGGACAAAGAGATGGAGAGGCAGAGAAGATGGGTAGATGTGAGGAAACAGCTTGGACAGATGGGAGGGATTTGGAGACAGACAGTAAACCAGAGATCCGGATCCAGATTCCCCCTCTTCATTCATTCATTTGTTCTCTAGAGGAAGGAATGAGGCAGGAGCTGACTGGCTGGACCAAATCTCAGAACTTGTGTGTCTACCCACAAGTTCAAGGGCAGTAAGCCAGCGCCCCCTGAGGGGAGTGCGCTGAAGGATGGGTCTCTGCAGCTGCAGGCATCTTCTGCCTCAGATGAGACCCCTGGGTTCACAGGCCAAAGTCAGAGTTTGGGGAGCGTCTAGCTACCAGGAATGCTTGTCCCCTCCCCGGCCCCCACTGTGGCTCTCATTAAGGAATGGGAGCTCTCCCCAACACGGTGAGATCACCCTAACACTCAGGCTCTCCCCACCAGCCAACAAGCAAGTGTGGAGTGGGGGAGGGAGGGAGGGATCTAGAGCCCCAAGACTTGAGCTCCCCAGGGACACGGATGTGTGTAGAGGCACACAGCACCCTACTCTGTCCTACTCCTCTCTTTCTGGGCCCCACCCTGATAGATTCAATATAGAATGGCTCCTACCCCACCATCTTCTCCTTCTCTTCCTTGACCATACTATGATTTAACATTAACCTGGGAGACCGAGAGTTAGTTCGGGAAAGAGAAATTTGGCTTGGGAAACCGAAACTTCTTTAGCCCTTACTGTAACCAGGACAATTAAAACCTATGCTTGACTAATCAATAGTAACCACCTATTCTTCCCTCTGCATTGTGCCTAGCCACCGCTCCCACCTATATAACTTCACTCCCAGGTCGGAGCTGCTGCTCCCCCAGTGTGAGGCGGCCCGGCAGCTGTCCCATAAAGCTTGTCACTGCCACCCGGTGTTCCCGCTCGTTTCTATCATTTTGGTGCCGAAACCGGGGAAGGGAGCACTGGGACTTGGACGATCCCCCAACCAGGGGTTGATTGGCCCTCCCGGCCCTCCTTTCCCGAACCTGCCGAACCGGGTGCCTTGGAATCTCTCTCACTTGGCCAGTCGCCTAGCTTGGGCTGGAGGGTGAGATCAAACCTAATAAAGCTGGTTACTACCGCCCGGTGTTTCGGCTTGTCCCTATCACACCCTAATGCTTCCTGCCATTCTGACACCAATTCTGACTTGTAGACTCTCCAACACCATCAAATATTTCTCCAACACCGGCTGAGTGTCCTATAATTTAACTCAATTCTGACACCATCTACCTGGAGTTAGCATCGGATCCCACAGGTTAAGGGGCTCAGTCCCACAAGGCTGGCCCCCTCTCTCAGATGCCAATCTCAAATCCAGGTTGATACCTGGGCTTCTGACCAAACTGCTATATGGATCAGAGGTTCCAATGACCCCCCACCCCACACCCGGGTCCAATTCGTTGGCTTGAGTGGCTTACAGAACTCAGAGAAACATTTTACTTACTAGATTACAGGTTTATTATAGGAGGATATAAGTCAAGAGCAGCCAGGTGAAGAGTGACACAGGGCAAGGAGTAGGGAAAGGGCAAAGGGCACAGAACTTCCGTGCCCTCTCCCAGCGACCCACTGTCCCAGCACCTCCATGCATTCACCAACCCGGCAGCTCTCCGAAACTGTCCTTTTGGGGTTTTACGGGGCATCAATATACAGCCCCGATTCCCTACCAGGAAGTCAGAGAGGTCCGTAGATAAGGCCAAAATTTCAACCCTAACCCCGCCCCCCATTGGTTCCCCTGGCAACCAGCTCTCAACCTTGAGTTACCTAGAGGCTTTGCAAAAGTCACCATTAACATAACAAAAGACACCTTGCCGGCTCTCACCACTTAGGAAATTCTCTGCCAGCAGTGTGGAGGAAGACCAAAATGTGTTTCCTGTTATAAATCACAATATCACACCTCCCCAGGACCTTAGCTGGGACTTCTGCCAATTTCAGAGCTGGGAACAAAGTGACAGGGCCTGGTGACCCCGTTCCCCACCACCTTAGGGGACATAACTGGCTTTCCCACCCCCTCTTCCCCCAGGCCGGCTGGCTGCCCCATCGCCGTCACCCGCAGTTACATCCCTCTGTGTGCCTCAGTTTTCCCATCTGTACACTGAGGTTGGACCTAGTGATCTAAGGGCCAGCCTAGTTCTCATCCTCCCTCTTCCGTGGAGATTCAGCCCTGCTCCCAGCCCACCTTCTGGGCGTGCCTGCCCTGCTGGGCCCCCTGAATGTCAGGTAGATGCCAGTCTGGGTGAGAAATTGTAGGGACTTTGGGACCTCTGGGATAGCAGTGGGGTGAGGTGGGTGGACAGAAGGAAGACTGGGGATGGGGTGAAAGCCCTCCCATCCCACTTGCATCTCTACTACGTGCCTCTCCCCCAACAGGGACTGAGGTTGCTTAGGCTGCTGACCAGCCATCTCCCAGTCAGGAGCAGTGCTCCTCCCGCTTTCACCGCCCAGGGATGCAGCCTCATCAGGAAAAGTCCCCTGGGACTCTTGCAGCTGACCCTTTCCCCCTTCTGGGTTTTCCTTCTTGTAGCTCCCTCACTGGGTTTTGAGTTCAAGGTGCAGATGCTCAGGAAGAGCCCCAGTGTCCCCAAGGGCAGCCGGCCAACGTCAGCGGTGGGTACTGAGACTTCCACTGAATCCCCGGAAGATGGACCAAACTGTAGGGACAGTGGATCCCACCTTCCAGGAGGGTGCAAGCAGAGGCCTGTGTGGACCTTTCCCTTCACTTAGGGATTTGACTTTGGGGGCTGTCCCTCCAGAGTCCATGCACTACCGCACAGGTGGGTCTGCCACTGGGTATGCTGCCCCCAGGTGGACAATGGTAGTATTGATAGTACATTCTCAGAGGGCCACCTGGGGAGTGGGCACTGTACAAAGTGCTGAGGGTTCGAAAGGAGCAGGCAAAAGCCTGCCTTCAGAAGAGCTTGTGGTCTGAAGAGGGAGAGACCTGCAGGTAAACACACCATCATCAGTTACAGAGACATGCAATGAATGCTAAGAAAACAGAGGAGTCCCCAGTGGCTAGGGAGAACTTGCAAGGCAGGTGACATTGAATCTAGGTCTTAAAAGTAGAAATTTGCAATCTCTAAGAAATTACCTAATCCCTCCAAGTCTCAGTTTTCTCAGACCAGGGGGGAGAGGACATAAAATATTTATTATAGGGTCTAGTACATAATTGCCTCTGCGCCTCTCTCTCTCTCTCTCTCTCTCTCTCTCTCTATATATATATATATATATATATATGTATGTATGTATGTATATGTATATATATGAGGTTGGAATTTCACAAATTCTTCCTAGAAAAGTGCTACATAGTTCATTGCTAAATTTCACTACGGTCACCTTCGAAGCACTCCCCTTGGGAAGCTCTGCACCCATGCCAGCACCTAGTCCACCCTTCAAAGCAGTTTTGGAACTCTTTCTGGAACCACTATCACAGCCGTCGTCGTCCCCAAAATCTGACGATTAAGTTTGCAAACTCGCCACCCTGCGCTTACATTGGCTGCACCGTACAAACAACTTGGTAAAGTGTCATGATCTTGGCAACGTTGAGATATATACGGGCTGTCCTGAAAGTATCCAGCCATGTAATATGAAAAATAAAGGCATTTACGGCTGGAGGGCTGTACAGAAAGTATACAGCTATAAATGCCTCTATTTTCCATATTACATGGCTGGTACTCTCCAGATAGACCTCATATATAATTTTTTAAGAAATTGGCTCCAGGGAGCTCCCTGGTGGTGTAGTGGCTTAAGGCTTCGGCGCTGGCGCTGTCAGCGCTGCGGCCTGGGTTCGATTCCCAGCCAGGGAGCTACCCACATACCAAAAAAAAGAAAAAAAAAAAGAAAGAAAAAAAAAGAAATTGGCTCCAATTGTGGGGGCTGGCAAGTCTGCAATCTGTAGGGCAGACCAGTAGGCTGCAGACTCTTACAGGATTTCTGTATCACAGTCCTGAGGCAGAATTCTTTCTTTTCTGGGAAACCTCAGATTTTTGGCTCATAAGTCCTTCAACTGATTGGGTAAGGCCCACCAGTATTATAGAGGGTAATCCTTTTTCTTAAAGTCAACTGACTGTAGAAGCTAATTATATCTACAAAATACCTTCACAGCAACATCTAGACTAGTGTTTGGGCAAACAACTGGACACCATGGCCTAGCCATAGAAAATGACCCGGGACAAAAGTACATTTTTCCACTTGATTATGCTTTTTGAAACATCACTTTTGTCAGATAAGTAACAGACTTATTGGGGTGATCACTTTGTGAGGTATATAAATGTCTAGTCACTATGTTGTTTTGTACACCTGACACTCATAAAAAAAAAAAAAGAAAAGAAAAGAAAAAAAACAAGCACTCTTTCTTACCTATCAAAGACTAATTCTATCCTGTTTTTTCCTCAACCTCGAACAGAATACTTTTTTTACACTTGCCCTAAATGCTTACTTATCAGGTCCAAACTTCTTCCTGAGACATTCAGAGTGCTTCAAGTCAGTGTGATCTCAAAAGCCCAGGCTTTCTCTTACTGCAGGTTCTAGCTCATCTAGTGAGAAAAGGATTCACCGCCTGCTCCAACCAACAGCCTCCTCTTTTCTCTGTAAATCCCCACCTTTCTGCTCACATAGCTTCTCTCCTTTCATGATCAAGAGGGAGGAAAGAGAAACATGGAAGCCACATTTAGCTGCAAGCCTTTGGCAAACACGATGATTTTCTTCATTCCCAAACAGAAAGGCATAGCTTTCTTTTTTCTTTAGGTGCATAACTTGTTCCTAGCTCCACTCCACCCCTTTCCAGTCTTCCTGGTCTCTCAGATCATCTGTGACAGCAGCTCTGATAGACTTAACCCTGGCCCCCGTGGCCATGGAAGGATCAGTCAGTGGGACAACTGTCAGATTAGAATCAGACAGAAAACACCCCAGAAATGTACTTTCTTATTCCTCTTCCTAGGTGGAGGATCATGACCCCGAGTTCTTCCGTGATGACCTTCTGTGTTCCAGAGTGACCAGGTGAAATGCACCAGAAATGAGCATTCAGGTAACCTGGCCATCAGGAGACTCAGCCCAGTCCAAGCTCTGCGTCCCCTTCTTGGCATGAGAAGCTGAGAGAGCAGAGAGGCCCGGCCCTGGCCTCCTTTGTCAGATAGGAAGGCGTCCCTATTCCACTCCCTTTACCACTTCCACTTTGTGGGTTATAGAGGAAGGATGTGAGGAGCTGGAGCATCTTGGGGTGAGGGAGCAGGGAGGTGTTCATGGCTGTGTTGGTCTAGGTTTCGCTGACCAAGCCTCCAGTAGGCACAGATGCCCAGTCCAAACGCCAGTTCCCGCTGCTGCCATTAGTAGCCACTGGTGCTAGAGATGGGTGGCAAAGAGTCTTGGGACCCTGGCAGATTTAAGGTCACATTAGCCATGCCACTAAGTCAGGAGGCTGGGGACAGGTCACATAGGAGTGGAAAGAATCAGAGACCATTCTTCACCTCCCCAACCCCATCCCCCAGCCCCAGGGAGCTTGAGCTCGCTCCTATGCAGCTCTGGGCTGGGCACTGGCAGGGAAGGGAAAGA
>PVJL010011143.1:0-44817 GCA_004026885.1 Lyroderma lyra
GCACACACACGCACACACACACGCACACACACACGCACACTCTGTCCACAAACTACTCTCTATCAAACTTCACTTTTAGGAGGCCGGACTCCTGCTGTTAACCAGCGTTAGGAGCAGCAGAACTCTGAAGTGTAGTTACTTCCCTTAAGCGAACGCCGGCTGGCCGGGAGCCACGTGCGTGCCGAGCCAGCCGCCGGCCGGTGCTGCCTGCCACGGGCTCTGGCGGACGCCCGGCCCGGAGACCCTGCGGGCCTGGCGGTCACGGGCTCCGCCTCACACCGGCCGTGCACGGTGTCAGAGGTCCGGCGCTGTTTTCTGAAACCTCACAAATCAGCGCGTGGGCCTTTCACAGTTCGGCCATGCCATGTGCAGGCAGACGCCCTTCTGGGTGCGTTGTCTGCCTTCTGATGTCCAGCTGGAGGTGGTGGTAGTGGGCAGGAAAATGAACGGCATCCGAAGGGGCAGCAGGTGAGGACAGCAAGGAAACAGCTTGGGAACGTGTTTAAGTGGCAGGTGACAAAGGTGCACTGTGGGATGTGGCCTTGTCCCTCCTGTAATGTAATTTAAATTAACCCCCGCCTCCGAACATGACGCACCGTATCTTACATAAGGTGTTGTGATATGGAGGGAGACTTGTATTTCATTAAAAAGGGGAAGTTTTTTTTAAAAAAACACTTCTTAACAAGGAAATACTTTTTTTTAATAAGAAAAATGGCCCCTTTTAACCTAAAATGCACAAAACGGCATTTTTGGTGCTGAGCTGAATTAGGCAATAATTCATTGTTTAATATAAAGTCTCTCCAACCTGTTTACAGTTACAATTTTAATGTTGATTTATTCAAACTATCTTTTTTCCCTATCAAGTATTCTTTCCTCCTGAAAACTTTTATAGTCTCCATTTCCCCCCACCCCCACCCCCACCCCCCATGATTCACTGGCACTTCAAAAGATCATTTACATCATTATTTTGGAATCAATGGACAGAAGTTGCTTATTTCCCTTTAGATGGGAGCCAGTTTTCTTTTGTTTTGAGTAAAGAAACTTCTACAATATTTGGTCAAAAACTCCATTCAGACAGAGAATGGTGATGTAGCTAGTGTTTAAAAGAAAAGAAAAACTACAAAAACAACAGGTTAAATACTACAAATGAACCAACTAACAAAGTTCTAATGAAGGCAGGTCAGACCAAACCTTTTTCCTGGTCCAAAAATTAGATGAATTTGTGTAGAAAGGAGAGATGAGCTGACTTATGTGCAAGTCAAATTCCAGCAGATGATGATACCCTGTCATCCTAGCACAGGACAGTGTGACAGAATGGAATAAAATACAGGGACCGGCAGAAGTGACGCTCAGACGTGAGCTGTGTTTTCATAACAAAATCATAATCACACATGCTTATGGTGACACAAATAGCACCCCCTTGTTTTAATCTTTTATTTCAAAATCACAAGCACGTATGGGTATGATTTTATAATAAAAATCATTACTCAGGTCCGAGCGTTCCTTCTGCTGGACCCCGTAGCATACCACACCGCAGCGTGGTACCCATGGTAGTGATGTGTTTGTAAATACGGGAGTTTAGGGAAAAGGCTGGGGGGCCTGGAATTCTCTGGTGAGGAAAATGAGAATCAAGTTACAGAAAAAACAAAGTCTCGGCAAGGGTCTATCCTAGCACTGGCAACTTTTCAAGAATTTTTGATAAAAAAGAAATTGTTTTCTATTCACGTGAAGAGTCCAGTTTCCAAATGAAAACACAACGCTAGCATTTCCCTGGTGGGGAAGTGTATTTTCCGTGCTGCTTAGGTGCCGGCCGAGAGTTTCTAAGTTCCCCACGATCCAAAGAGAGCTCGGACTTGAGCCCAGCTGTTCATCTGTCAGGGCCAGAATTTCGAGCAGATCCGTACGTTGGTCGTGTTGGAATCCCTGCTGACTGGAGAGTGTTGGAAATGCCCAAGACGTAAGGCTTCACCTTCAAAATGTCAGGAATTCATACACTGTAAGCTATTTCCTATTAATGTTAAAACTTAGAGAAATCTCTGATCTCAGAGGGGACGGATAATTTTAAACTAAAGGCAGAACCTGTGTTTCCTGTTTCCTGTTCTTTGGCATAAAAATTTAATCACAGCAGTTTCTTTCAGCTGTCTCTCGTGGAATCCGTATAATATTCTTGCCCTTCAGCAGGGAATGAGAAGGAAAGCATTAATTTTATAAAGTACTTGGCAATCTTTGCATGACACTTTGGAGGAGAATTATAAATATCATTAACACTACTAAATTAGATGCTTTAATTTACAGCTGTAGTTAATGACTTTACATATTGACAAAATGATCACAGCTGGATATTTTAAACATCACCCTTGATGTGCAGTACATACAATTTTATGTAGCAGATTAGCCTTTCAAACTAGATTCTTTCCCTCTCCTTAACATTACTAATATTACATATTTGCAAGCATTTTTTTCCTTTTTACTTTTATAGCATTATGCTAGTAAAGAAAAACCAGTTATAATTTGGGGGGAGAATCTAGCGAACCTCAGTTTATCTTGCTTTGGTTGCTCCGATACACAGATAAAACTTTCTGAGGCTAAAAGTGACAAGTCTATAAATATTTTGTTTTAAAAAAATCTTCAAATATATCAAACATAAATATAAATATGAGCATATGCTGGCCTCCTGAATATGGCACGTAGTTCATTAGTTATTTATCATAATTATGGTTATGAATGAGTCATCATAATTCAAAATGAGTGGATTATTGCAAGACCATACTAGTGTTCTCATAGAGAGTGCTATCTATCCACATTTGTGGAAATAGTATGATCTTATTACACATATATAAAGTGGGAAATATGATATAATTAATTGTTAGATTGTGAGTGATGGTTGAAAAATGTAGGCTTTCCAAGGATGCAGTGTTGAATGATTGGAATTGTCCCTGAACAAGGTGTTAGCATTAAGACATGTGTTATAATTTGAAATTCTTGAGAATAGCCGATTCTCCACCTTCAATCAGCAACTGATTTTTCGTCTGTTCTTCTTTAACTTTACTGCAATCTCCTTCGTAAATTTTCAGGGCCTTATGCTTTAACTTAACTATATTTTGTTTACTTTGTCCAATATTTTCGAAGCAGTCATTCTGTATGTCTCCCTATGAAATGAACTGCCCTGGTGTCATCTGCTTGCCACCCAGTGACGAGGCGCGGTGCTCTCAGGTCGTTTTAGCCGCGGGACTAGGCACGAGGTCTAATTCTAACATTCAGCGTGTCCAGCTTCTTGTTTAAGTCTGTGGTCTTGAAACTTTGGGATTTGCCCAAATGACTTCAGTATGAGACAGGCCACTTGCACGAGGTGTGCCACTCTGGGAGGGGTCCGGTTTTCTCAGCACCACAAGAAGGTCACAGGTTTACGCCACGTTTACAAACACAGATTGTGACATCAGAACTCAATTCATTCATTACTACCTCATGGAGAAAACCGTCGTTGCATTTGAGGGCCTTTAATTTCCGATTTGGAACACCATGTACACCAGATGCCTGAATGCTTTGCTTGCTTGTTTGTTTTTTATTGTTGTTGTTGTGTTTTTTCTTTTTTCCCCAGCATAGGGCCTCCACCTCAGCAGAGTTCAGAATCACTATTCCTTGGAAAGGAATGTCAGGAGGGCTTTAGGTCATCTGAAAATAACTAGCTCCCTCAAAGATTTTTGCACATGGAGTCCTTGTTTCCATAACTCTGTTGCTATTAACTGTACAGCTTCTTTGATGTGTCCTGGTTATTTAAGTTGATGCAATGGCAATGTGGGTCTGCTGTACCTGTCTGATATCCTTCTCAGAGTGGAAGTCCTTTCTTCCTGCTTTTCATTATAATAATATAATTTCAAAATTAAAAATTACACACACACACACACACACACACACACATCCAAAAGTTGCTCCCCTGCATGCCCTCATGTAACCTCACTTGGAATGTGAGTCCATTATATATTAAAATGACAAGTTCCACCCCCCAAAATAAATAAGTATAAAACACTAAATGACCTCAGGTTTGCCATTCCTTTAGAAGGATTGTGTATTTAGACCAAAAAAAGAGCATACCATTTTGGCACAAACTAGTAAAGATCTGAGAATGGTTGGTCAGTTGTTCTGAAAAAACCTGTGGGACTGTGTTTATTTCACCTTGATTGTGAAAAATATTTGTCGGAAAGACCAAGGAAATGAAGAAGTAAATGTTAAGTTTATACAGACCATCTGAACAGTAAGCTAACGATGGAATTAGAAAAATCTAGGGAAAATGTTTCTACAATTTGTTATTAACCATGTCATGAAAATACATTCAATCCTCATGAAGACGTGTTAACAGCTATGAAGAAGGAGCATTGATTTTCCTACATGCATACACACATAGAAACTGCCCAGTAATACTGTTCACTAAACATCAATTCCTAATGCTTCATCTATGAAGCTAGGCATATTTTCTTTGGCTAAATAATCAGACTTTTTAAACTTTAAAAGTGTGTACAAGGTTACTGAAATATAGGTGAAAGAGAAAACCATGAACACAAGTATCTAGAGAAAAAGGGCTAGTCTGAAAATATAAATGGAAAGTATCTAAATTGAATCTTCAGATTGTCTCTCATTTTAGGATGAGTAGTAGTTATCATCATAGAAATAAATTTAAGTTATATGTTTTTAAAATGGTGTTTGAAATACCAGGTGTCTATTGATACTGAATATATCTGACCACTTTTGCAAGACAAATTCTAACCATTTATAAAAGTGGATCAAAAGCAAATTATGATATGCTCTAAACACTATTAGGCAAACATACCAACTTGTATCTTCAACTTAGTATTTAACAAACTTGAAATTCCAACCGCGGTCTTTCTGGTTGGTTGTAAAGAATATTTACGAGCTATCGGTAGGAGCAAAATTACTTATTACAGATGATGCATTTTGCAAATACCATCCAGAGTTAATGCAGAGGAACTATGTGGAAATGGATTTTTTTTTTTTAACTGAAACTATATGCTATAAAACACTGTGGTTCTAACCAGTTTACATGCTGGTGCTCCAGAAGGCCTTTATTTTATTTACCACATGCGTCCCTGCTTTAAAGTTCTGTATTTAAATGGATTCTTAACTTAATTACATCTACAAAGACTCTATTTTCAAATATGATCACATTCACCGGGACTGAGGTTAGGACTGGGACATGCCTTTTTGGACGACCCTACTCCACCTGCCTGCACAGCGAGACGAAAGTGCCTTTTTTCTCTCGGGTTTCCAAAACCTTCAAGGGTCGAGTGTCGTTTGCAGCCCAACCTGTTTGGGTCAAATGCCCAGCCACAAATCAATGATGGTGTCCAGAGGAAGAGAGGACATCGAGCGGCCCAGCCTGGGCCTCTGCCCACCCCAGAGGTCAGATCGCAGGATTCGCCTCACCCTGTGGAGCGAGTACAGAGTGTCATTTATCAAAGGACAACTGGATGTTGGTATTACACTAAGGAACACACCTAAGTCCCAGATAACCACTCTGCTATTCAGATCTTCAGATGAACAGTGTTTACTGAGTCCACGGGTTGCTGCAAACTGTAACAGTCAGGAATATGTAATTCTGTCAGGGAATCACAACAACGTGGAAATCGTTCTATTTGCCCCTGCATGAGGTGGTGTGTCCTCGTGCCCTGGTACTCTCAATATGGCTTCACTGCATTGGTCCTGCAACATCCTTCCCCCGGGTGTGGGTGAAACCTGGGACCATGGTGGGCTGTCATGCCTGAGATTCGGTTACCCTTGGGCAAAGCTGATGGGGTTTATCAGGCGTGGTGACACTCCCAGAGACGTCGATTGAATTGATCCCCAGGGAGATTTTTCCTGGGTGGGCTTGATGCGACCGGGTGAAAACACGTGTGGGATAGGAGAGCAGGGCTGAGAGCAGCACGGACTCCGGGTCTCCGGCCCTGGAGGAAGCTAGCTGCCATGAATCTCACAGTCACAAGGACGTGATGTCAGCCAACGCCACGGGGAACTTGGAAGCAGATGGCTCCCCTAGCCAGCGGACCCCTTGTTTACGCGTGATGTTCGAAGCCACTCGTCGTCTGGGCATCTGTCATGCACCATGGAAAATTAATTCAACGATAAAATGATAGGAACCATAGACAGCATTTCGTGCTTGTTATTTTCTGGATGTGCTATATCCAGAGGATATTGATTTCTCATAAAGTCAGAGGAGAATGTTTTGATAATAAATAGCATTCCAATATACCAAATGGCGTTCTCACAAGCAGGGCGGGTCAGGGTCATCGTAGGTGCCGTGATGAGCAGAAGGGCGGAGGGGACACAGCGCGGGTGGCAAGCCACCCGCACAGCTCTAGAGTGATCTCTGCCCCTAGAAACACAGGTACTTCCAGTGACTAACTAACGAGGGGTCCCTGCTGACATTAGCATTTGAATGCTCAAACAGCTTCCTCATGTCCAAACCCCTTATTATTTTTTGTTTACTTCATGAGGAAGAGAACTCATTTTCTAGTCTTCTTTCCTTAAAAAAAAAAAATGGTGTGTGAAAGGAGTAATTTCCTCTGTTTTCCTAAATTAAGCAACCACCGTTTTATTGTTTGGGGCATTTGTAGTTTTAAGCATTTTATAGTTTGAAGCACTCTATTAAAACATTTCAAATTAAAATATGTAAGTATAGGGGGTTCCCTGGTGGTGTCGTGCCTAGGCTTTGGTGCTCTCGCCACCATGGCCTGGGTTCGATCCCCACTCAAGGAACCAACCAAAAAAAAAAAGTGTAAGTCCGTACAGTGTATACACTCGGAACATATTCTCACATGGCTTAGAGTTACAGAGAATTTTGTAATATATTGGCCTGCAAATTTAGAAAGCAATTGATCTTCAGAGTCTTGTTTTTTCTCTACTTTCAAGGTCATTAACGTCCCCAATTCCAGATCCATTGTCACCTTGCTGTAGGATGACGACTCTGAAAGTACTCTTCTACTCAAACACAACTTCGATTTTCCGGGGGTGCTTTCCTCATGCTAAGAAAGTAATTACTTTATTAATCTCTGTCAGTCTCATGAAGATAAAACGTTACTGCTTGAATAATTTATTCTCTTAAAATTATTTACAATTTAAAAATGTATTGCAGAAAAAGCCTCTTCACCCAAAGGAAAGAGTCCTTAACAGTGGAAATTTTAGTACAGACAGGCTGGATTTTAGGACTCGCACTCAAAACCGTATTTCCCAGGCTGATGTCTGTCAGGGTCTAGTTCATGTGATAGTAATCCTTCCTGTATCTTCTCCATTTAGTTTTTAAATTTCTAAATGGTCCTCCTTATAATTTGCATTATTGAATTCCTCTATTTCTTTTGAAATCTTTTATTTTATTTTTAGTCATTATGAACAGCATGCACCATTCATTCATTCTCTAGGGTGAAACACCCCGTTTTTGTTTTTTAGTTCTTACTGATTTTTTTTATTAGTTTCAGATGTATAAAACAATATTAGTCATTCGAATGTGCTTAAAGGAAATATTTTGTAGTCAAGTAGAATTATTTTTGCAATAGAACATATTAAAATGCAATAATAATTGTTAATGCTGAAAATTTTAATGTTAAAAAACATTCAATGTTTACAATAAATGTTTTCTATATTTTTTGGGGAAAAACAGTTTTGGTTTGAACAGTTTTGACAATGCAACAAAGTATCCTTAGAATGACTTTAAGAAATCATGTTATGAATTAGTAAATTCAGTATTTTCATATAATAACTTTGTTTTTCTTAAATTCAGCTTCCTCGATGTCTTCTTTCTCTTAAGGTACTATTCATTTTAGTCTACACGTAGCTATTTCTGCAATTCGTTATGATTTTCCTTTAGCGCTGCATGTGTATGCCTTTTAACATTGTTCTTTAATTGTACTTGAAGCCCATTTTTCAAATTTTCCCAATAAAACTTCAACTTTTATATTCTTTTAACATTTCACAATGACATTCATATTAGAATGATCTGTTCAATTTAGAATAGCAACAAAGAAGCAGAAATATGTTTTTAAAAATGTTTTTTATTGATGTGAAACAATATATTTTATTGTCCCCTAGCAACCTAATCACTGCAGAATGTAACAGCAAGAACACAAACACACATGCATGCACAGGCACACACGTGTGCACATGCACACACACACATGCACACACACAGGTGCACGCACGTGCACACACACATGTACATGCACACATACAGGAACACGCACATGCACACACTCATACGCACATGGGTGCGCACGTGCACAACACACACATGTGCACATTGACATACACATGCACGTACACACACAGGTGCACGCACGTGCACGCACACACATGCACATGCACACATACAGGCGCATGCACATGCACACACTCATACGCACATGGGTGCGCACATGCACAACACACACATGTGCACATTGACACACACATGCATGTGCACACACACAGATGCACGCACGTGCACACACACATGTGCATACACACAGGCGCATACGCACGCACACACTCATATGCACATGAGTGCGCACGTGCACACACACACATGTGCACATTGACACGCACACACACACGCACGTACACACACCCCCACGATCTGTCAGGGAACTAAAATTGCTGTCTTCCCTGAGACTTTTCTGCCAGCGTCCTAGTCAGGCTTGTTCTCGAAGTAAAGCTGGGTTTTAGAAATTCTAGAATTTGTAGTTCTTATTTCATTGTAGAAGGGAAATATTTTAAAATTAATATAATCTTCTGTTCTTGCTAGTCTGCTGCACAAGACTCTGCACTTTGGTTGTGGAAGTAAGGTTGGGTGATAACGGATTAATGTATTTGCTGTATGAATATTGGCAGCAAGGGAGGGAGGATGACTTTTGCTCCTTTTGCCTTGATGGAGCCTTATTTTATTTTTTTTTCTATAACCAGGCATCAAGTGCATTTCTTAGGCTGTGAGACACACCTGGTTTTTTTTAGTCATGTTTTTTCCATACTGTCTGAATTAAAATTTTTTTCAGTTTCGACCCTTGTTCTATGGAAATAATTATTTTTCATTGTTATTTTAAGTTAAGGGGAGATAGTAAATTCCAAACATTAAGTATTACACCCAGTATAAATTTTCTCCAGAAAATTCTTCATCTACCTTGTAGTTTCCCTATACAGGTTCTCCTTCGAACATGGTTTCTTTGTCCCTATCCTTTATGGTTCTCGGTGCCCCTTCTCCTAACACGGTTTTGGCTGAGTTGCTTTAGCATCCGGCTCTGTGAAGCTCAGCCCTGTGGCTGTGCCCCACGGGTGACACATCTTCCAGGTCTGAGCAAAAGGCTCTGGGGTTCCCCCTCCTGCTCACATTCTTTGATTTCTCCTTGAAACCATCCGGGGCCTGGCTGGCTGCAGCTAAATGCCTCAACTGTGTTTCCTTTGTGGGAAGCCAATAAGTAGCAATTTTCACCTTAAAATAATCCCACTTAGTGGGGACGAAGGTGTCTCCTGGGTGTTGTCTGAGACCTGCGGTCATGGCCCTGACCTCTGAACAGCCTCCCGAAGCCCTTATTTTAGCCTAACTGTTGTGGAGAGCCTTCGTGTTTTTCATGGAGGGTTTCTCATGTCCACGTCTTCTGTTTGAACCGTGGTTGAGAGTTTGTGCATCTCAGTTTTAACTCTATGTTAGGATGATTTAACAGAAAAAAAAATTCATTTACGGATCCAGAATTTTTCACCAATGTTTTTAAAAAATCAAAACAAGCGTCCGTCCTTTGCTTCATGTGCTATTAACCAGGACAACCTGCCTTTCCGGGGAGAGGTCGCTGTTGTCCCCGACCCCAGACGTGTGACACTGTTCTCGGCAACTTCTCCTCTGTTCAGGTGGGCTATGGAACTGGTTAGCTGAGGATGTCCAGTGATCCTTTTCTGGAATGCAGTTCTTCGGGGCAGATGTACCCATAATCATGTTCTGGGGGCTTAGGGGAATGACGTACTAGTGACAACTGATTTAAAGGACAAAGAGGTCCAATGGCTTTTCAGTGGGGTTTTGCACACTTCCCACCCAGACCTAAGCTGCTTCCTCTTCCCATCTCACCCCCTCACACAGCTGGTGAAATCGAAACCGTTTTCTTTGTTATGTGGGCCAGGTCCCTGATACTTCTTTTTCATAATGAACAGGAGCAGGAGTGAACACAAAACCCTCCGTCCTTGAGGTTATTTAGAGCTGAACTCCTGACTTTCTGCCAGCAGGAAACTCTGAACCTTGTTAGACAAAAAAAGAGAAGCCTCAGCCCTTGAAGTGAGGGAGCTTCCGCCCTGAACCCTGCAAAGCCGGGAGGCCCTGCAGCCCCTGCGCTGCCGCGGCTCCTGCCAGCAGTTGTGTCGCCATCAGGCCGTAGGCTCACGGTCCCCACGCGTCGTCCCGCCTCTCGCCGGTGCTGCGTTTCCCAGGAAGCCACCGAGGTGAGTGCGAGTCCGCAGAATCGGACCCGTCAGAGCTCCTTGGGAATCCAGTTTCTCTAATTCTGCCAGCTCGCAACGACTAGCAGCGAGTCCATTGCCATGCGGGGTGCAGACGCATCTGCATTTCGTACCTCTTGGCGGTGCCGCCGGAGAGCAGCCGTAAGTGCCACATACTTCCTTGGACACCACGGCCCGGACAGAGAAACGATCTTCGCACACAGGCCACGCTCCCTTGGTTCCAGTATTTATTCTACTTATAATCATGTCCCACCATCAATTATAAGATGGTTTAATTAACTCCAAATATAAGATGAATAAATTCTGGAGATCTCTCTACGGTGTGGGGATTATAGCTAATACTACGGTATCATTAATATACGCTTTAAATTAGCTAAGAGGGTAAATCTCACCCCCACCCCCCGCCCCATGGTAACTGTCAGAGGACGTTAACGTGACCGTGGAGCCATTTCACCACGTGTGCATACAGTCATCATCATGTGGAACGCCTCTAAAAAGGCACGTTGTACAACTAAACAGATAACATTTTTATTTGTTCATCATGTCTCAATAAAGCAGGGGCAAAATATAGCTTCTGAATATTTTTAAAATACAATAAATTCGAAATAGCACATTACCGTTTGATAACTTCATCTGCCACGATTTATATGGAGGCTCCTATCACAGCTTATTTATCTAAAGAACATTTTCAAATGATGCAGTAGATGGTGCTGGCGCAGATATCACCCTTTTTTTTTTTCTTAAAGGACTGTCAACACTATGACTCTTGCACAGAAAACGAAAACGGTACCGTTCATGGAAAATTTCGTGTGTCTTCCAGTAAGGAGGAAGAGCAGCCTGGAGGCTCTCCCAGTGCAGCTGTGCTGATACTGTATTTCTAGCTTTGGAGCAGTCTGGCTGTCCCATTTGCTTAAGCCACCTGTCTCTCACCTCTTTCCCCTTCCTTCTGCAGCAGGCATCGTTCCTATTCCTGCCCCCTCCACAATGCACAGGTTTCATTATCTTGACCTATAGCCACCACGCTTCCCCTCTCCCCTGTGCGCCTGGCGGCCTGTCACAAGTACAGGGGCCACAGGGGCCACCAGCTCTTTGTCTTCCACCTGCTCTTGGTTAAGGGCTTAGGAAAGTGTGGAAAACCACAGCCCGGGACAGTGCATGAGATCACAGCCCGAGCCCGTCTGGACGTGAAGGAACGCCATGTGTTTGCCAAACGTAACTGCCTAATAGAGGGGTGAGAGTGTTCGAGGGTGTAATCCAAACCTCCTTCATGCGAAGGAGGACACTGTCTCATGTGTCTTGAGAAGGTCTGATGAGTCCCTAGTTGGAGGATGCACTAAAATGCTCTGGGCTGCATGTTTGATAGACGAGACCTAGTAACTGGGAGCAACTGGGCCATGATCTCATTATTTCCCAAATGTTTAATGACTCTGGTGAGAACAAAATGCATACATTTAAACAATTTTCTTCGGAGGCGTTTTTAAACTGTTACACGCTATAATAAAGTATTCAACATTTAAACTGCTTCTTCGTGTACTAACGGATGAGTGTTTCAGAGAAATTAGGAGACGTATAAAAAGCAGGCCATCTACACCATGTAACCTGTGGTTCTGTTACTTGAATTCCCCAGAGACTATCTAATAAATATATTGAATTGTCACAAAGTAACCTAAACCTTTTCAAGAGCTAGCTGCATATATTAATATAAAACTTCCAACACTGCTGAGTAGGTCAGTCATTTAATTTTTAAATATAGTATAAAGGCCACGGTGTTTCAAATCCATGTGAAAAGGACATGATTAAGTAGCTTTCATTTAACACGAAAGTTAATTTTTGCTGAGAATTGAAATATCTATAATATTATGATAATTATTAGACAACCACAAATAGTCCAAAGCCTTCTTAGAGTGACAAATCATAATTCTTTCACATATTTTAGTGAGGAAATTTATTTTAAAAGTCTTAATAATAAAATCAAATATGTAATCGTAATAAATAAGATCAAGATAGGTTAACTTACAGCAAACACTTGTGTGTGTGTGTGTGTGTGTGTGTGTGTGTTTGTGTAATGCACTTTGCACTACAGATTTGCACTAAAATAGGCATTCCTTTATTAGGGCTTGACAGAGAAATATGGAGTGGGTTTCACTTTCTTAATGTTAAGAATTTATGTGCTAATTATCATTATGCGAGTATGATTTTAATTTTATCCCATGTGAATTGTTCAGTTCTTTCACTGACCTCGTGGCTTTGTGCTTAAAATATTTTATAAAAATTCTTGCTAACAACTCCCTTACTTTTACTACTGTTACTTATTTTCAGCCATAAAAGCCATGCAACCCAATATTTAGTCTGAATTTAACGATGAAATCAATAGCTTTGCTGTCTGCCACTGAGCAGACAGGTCTGTGGTTTTGAGTCAGAGTGTCCTGTGTTTCCTTCACTTGGCAGCCAGGCATTTAAATGTCCGTAGATGTTCTATTAGGTAGAGCCGAGTGGCGCCCGTGCCCTTTCGCTGGATTGGTGCACACAGAGATACCAAAGGCGTCAGTGCATCAGTCTGACTCATTACCTTCCAGTAATAGGTTAGCCTTTTCACGGTTTTCCTGCCTGAAAATGTGATTGAAACTTTAAAAAAACGTGCATGGACAAGGATATAAACTGAGAATGTGGAGCTTTTGCAATTATGTATTAAAAAATGTATCAGTTTCTATTATTGATTTACAAATTAATATCTACTTCATCTTCTAATATTATAATATAAAAGAAGTACACAACCCTTTGTTAATATGTTTATAGACATACCTAATTAAAATTATTGTAAACTGGATTTAAATGCTGTTAAATTTGAATAAGATACACCAAAGTTACATAAAATACATTGTACCAATAACTGAAGTTTCTATTAGATACAGTGAGAAATACATATTTAAAAATTGAGCATCTTTTTAATTTTTATTGTTATGTTCTAAAATTTAGAAATGAACTTGTATGTTGTTACACCATGTTTGCCATTTTATAAAATTTTATTTTTCTTCACCATTATAAATCATTTTATTTATACCCATATCACATATTATCATAATTACTTGCTCTGTGACCCCATTCAATCTGAACCACAACACTTGAAACCTACATAATTTTATTAACCAATGTCACCCCAATACATTTAACAAAAATATTAAATGTATTGGGATGACATTGGTTAATAAAATTATATAGGTTTCAAGTGTGCGATTCTATAATACATCATCTATGTGGTGCATTGTGTGAGGGTAAAGGGGTCAAATATATAGTGATGGAAGGAGACCTGACTCTGGGTGGTGGAAGTTTGCCATGTATCCTGTCTCTTTTTTAAATGGCAATGATGCATTTTTAAGTGTAAACTTTTATGTGAATGGGATTCTGTTGGTGTATGTAGTTGGCACAAATTAGTCATTGTTTTAAGACACAGTTGCTTAGGTTCTTCAGAATTCGGTGTTTATGGATTTGGTATCAATATTATGGAATCCAGATGGTTTTGATAGTGGTGTGTGATTATGATCTTGCTTTCAAAATAATACAGGTTACTACTTCATGACTAGGAAAATACAATCCTGTCCTATTTTACTTTTCATTTACATAATTCAATATTCCTTAAATACAAAATGTTTTATTCATCATCTATCCCTTTAAAAATACTTGAAACAATGTTAAATCAAATCAGAACATAAATTTATACAATTTGAATTAGGAAATTAGAAATGTAGAGGAAATTATTTCTTCCAACATTTTAGTTTTCAAACAAGTTTTGGGGCTGCTCCAGTTAAAGTTGTAAAAAGTTAAAACTCCTATAGCAGATTCAAATTCTGCCCTATAGTCAGGGCCAATCAAGAGTTAAGATTTTATTTTAGGTAAATGTATTTTATTCTAATACATGCTTTTATTTTTTACTTCTCTATTGGCCTAAATGTCTAAAACCTATTTATATCCCACATTAACACTAATGACATTATTTGACTGCATGTGGAATAGCTTGTTCTTTTGAATTGTCTCTCCTGGTGCTAGATGTGTGTGTATCAATGCATAGAGAATGACAGACTGCATTTTTACTATAAGAATTAAACATAGGAATCACTTAATGAGCATTCCCATTTGATTTACTACAGATGATACAAATCAATCAATACTGCCTGACACTGGCCATAAATACTTAATGTTAATGGTCATATTATGAATTATTTCCACTGGTTTGGAGATAGGTTGACTGAAAGTCACAAACTTATACCAGATAAGCTCAATAATAATTTATTGAAGAAAGCATCGTAAAACTATGCCCCTTAATACGTTTTCCTCTGCCTTCTAAGTTTTATGGTATGAATGGCATACCCTATGTAAATACTTGACAGATATTCTAAACAAACAAACAAACAAACAAACACATAATTGTGAAAGTCAGCAAATATTCACTGTAAGTTAATATGCTTGTGCTTTAAACTTTACACTTTAAAAAGTGAATACTTTATTCTTTAAAAACTGTGAAACGTACAGTATCCCTGGCACCGACTCTCCATTTGTAGGTGGTATTCCCATCTGAGTTTCATTCTGTTGATGCAGTTTCTGCTACCGACCCCACATCCTAGTATTGGTAAATCTATTGGGCATTCTTCACCCTCGAAGTGAGGTAGCACTGTCGGAGCGGGGCCCGTGTCACAGGGAGTCCTACACACCGTGATTACATAAACACCAGACAGATGGTTTTCACCCTGCAAATGCCTCTCTCATTTGAAAATCAACACGTGGCATGAGGAAAGCTATAACCCTAAATCTCCATTCCCATCCCTACATTTGTCAGCCCTGTCTTCTCTCAGCGAGAGGCAACCGTGTCAGATGCAGCGAAGATTTATGCTTTGCGTTGCTGCCCAAATCGACAGCACCCTTTGCTGTGCGCTCACAGAGCGTGTGCACAGTAGAAGCATTTAGGTGAGGATCATGACAAATTACTTGATTTGCTAAATCTTCCCTCTGAAAATAAACCTCAACGTTTAGTCCATAAAAAATATTGTTTCTCCTCTTGCTGAGCAGCCATTGCTTTTCTTCAATTTTCATTTCATGGTTCTGAAAATTAATGTGTTTTCATAGTATTTGCAAGTGGCAGCTGATCAATATTTTGTTATATTGAATAATTCATATTGCTCTAAGATACATGCATTTAACTCAATACATGTATTTAAATATTGCTTTAAGAGTGAAAATCAAAATTTATATGATGGATTTGTATGATGACATGAAGTTGTTTTGTAATATTTTCTTAATAATGAAAGTTTTCTATATGTAATCCATTATACTATTGACTGTAGTATGTAAATGGATGGTTTGCTTTTAAATCAAATTGTGTTAAGTATTTCATAGACACTTGGTGGTTAGTAAAGGAAAGTCTCTCCAAAATTAAAATTAATCCCCAAACCAAGACTGCTAATGACTCAATAAACATGGTCTAATACAGTATTCCTCTCAATAGAACACAAATAATGTGAAAACCTTATCACAGTGTAATTATTGCTTTTGTGAAAATGAAAGTAGTAAAATATTTATGTGTAAATATACAGAATTTATCTTAAAAGTACAATGGCTTTCTAGAAAGTATCAAGCCATGTAATATGAAAAATAAAGGCATTTATGGCTGGGTTTTTTCAGGACAGCTCTCATATATCTTTATTTATTACTCATCTAAACCCACATATCCACTAATTCCCCAACATCTGTAATAATCATTCATTTCAGTTATTTTTCCTCCATATCATCTCATAGCTTGATGGTTTATTTCTTTTTAGTACTGAATAATATTCCATTGTTTTTACATTTATCCATTATCTTCATTTTCATAATATTTTTCTATTCCTTTACGGAAGGACGTCTGGGTTGCTTCTCAGTGTTGGCAATGATGAAGAAAGCTGCTACAAACCCTCATGTATATATTTTTGTATAGACATAAGTTTTCAACTCATTGAGATAAACACCACGGAACATAAATCCTGCATCTAATGTAAGAAAATGTTTAGTTTTGTAAGAAACTGCCAACTGTCTTCCGGACTGGCTGCACCATTTTGCGTTCCTGACAGCAGTGGGAGTTCGGCCGCCCCCTTCTGGCCAGCGGTGGCCGGTGCGGCGTCCCCACGCGGGCCGTCCTGGGGGCGGTGATGGCGTCTCGTTCCTGCTCTAAGTTGCGTTTCCCTGGGGAGCTAGGGCGTGGAGGAACTTGTCATGTGCGTGTTTGCCATCTGCGTGTCTTCTTGGGTGAGGTGTCTGTTAAAGTCTTTGGCACATTTTTAAGACCGGATTGTCTGTTTTCTTATTGTTGAGTTTTAAGAAATCATTTTATATTTTGGATGAGATGATGGCTCTTTATTAGATGTGTCTTTTTCAGATATAGTCTCCCAGTCTGTGGCCTGACTTACTCTCTTGACCTTGCCTTATGCAGAGCAAAAGCTTTTCATCTCAATTAAGTCTAGCATATCAATGCTTTCAGGGATCATGCCTTTGATATTGTATCAAAAAAGTCATCACCACGTCTTCCCAGGTTATCTTTTAGGAGTTTTATAGTTTTGCATTTTACATTTAGATTTAGGATTCCTTTGAGTTGATTCTTTTGAAGACAGTTTATTTTTTAAACAATCTTCTCTTATCTTTGTTGAAACCACCCTCTCCTGATTTCTCCCCTCTGCTACTCTGACTGCTACACAACCATACATAATGACAACAGTAATAGCAGAAATAATAATAATTATCACTGCTATTATGGCTAAATTAAATACACTTCCATGCTTACTTAACCCCACCCCACCCCTTTTTTTGGAGTATTTAACTCATCCTTTTTCATATGGTCCTTTTACCTTGGGGTTTCTCTTGACTTGGTCCCGAATGCATTTTCTTCTTGTTTCCCCTAAACGATCTCATTCGTATCCACAACCTCAATACAGTACATACATGGCTGTGGATTCTAAACTTTATCTCCAGCTCCAACCTCTTCACTAAACCCAGACTTCAGCCTTCATATATTGCACTGTCTTATTAACATATCCAGGTGTACAATTCTACACCACGTGTTGCCTTATGTGTTCACCGCCCAGTGTCACCAGTGTCACTTCTCTTTCCATCACCGTATAGTTGACTCACCCTCCTGGAACCTATGTAATTCTTGTGAACCAATGTCACCCCATAAATTTGACAATTAAAAAAAAAAGAAAGAAAACACTCTTCTCTGGGGCCATGTAGTGTGCAATTTATGAATAACATCTGTTTGTCACTTCCTGGGAAACATATCCAGTCACACACTTGCAGTGTGTCTCCAAACCCATCTGTATGTCCAATATTGCACTCATGGTCTCCCCCTCCCCCCCAGTTCTTCTTTCCCTGTGGTTCTGCTTCGAGGACCTGCAGCATCGGTCCACGAACGCCACACCCCAGCACCTATACGTGCAGCCACTCTCTCTCATCCCTCCCAGGAGTAAATACATCACGCACAACTTGGTGTCCCCTCTTTAGCATCTCTGGAGTCTGTCTTTTCTCCCTCTCCACTTTCTGCATCCCAAGGCCAAGCTACCTGACTCCTCTTAACGGAATTTCCTATGTAGCTTCTTGTTCTGCTCTCACCGTTCTCCAGGGGCTGGCCCGAGTGGGGGTCTTCTAAATACAAATATCATGATTGTGTTCTCTTTCCTAAAATTGCCCCATGGCTTCTCACTACTCTTAGAGTGAAAATCAGAATCCTTAACATGGTCTCCTTGGACCTGGACCTGTTCTCACTGACTTCTGGTCATCCCTCCATCTTTGTCTAGCAGACATACTCTGTTCTCTACACAAGTCATGTTTGCTTTATTGCAGGTGTTTTGTTTTTTTTTTTTTTGAAATAGACAGCACCCACCATATCCTGCTCCCACGGTCTCAAATATCTTTTCTCCCTCCCTGCTCAGGAAGCACCCATGCTTCTTGAGATCTCAAATGTAACTTCCCTGAAGCAGACGCCTTTCAACTCCAAAGTGAGTCTCATCTCTCCGTCGTAGGCCCACCTGCCACTCTACGGCTTCCTTCCTAGCAGCTGTCACGATTTTATTCAGACATGCATTTAAAACGTTCATGTTCTATGTGTATAGATAGAGGTCTACCACACATTTTTGCACTTTTTTTGGTATGTAACATACCTAATAATTGCCATGTACATTTTCTTTTCACTTCTACGAATACTCCAATATGAGGCGAAATGTTTCAAAACTATTTCCGATGAACTCAGTTCAACGTAATAACCTAGTAAACGCCAAGATTCAAGCACTGTAGTTACTCTAGACTTTGTTTCTTGGAAGCCAGTTTCATTAACACACCGCTTTCCTGTGATCTTCCAAGAAGGGTTTTCCGGTGGGCCTGCGTTTGTGGACCTGAGTACATGTCATGCCTTGGATTTAAGGAGCTGCTTCGGTGGGGACACTGTGTCTCGAAATGAAGGCTTCTCAGGTCCTCCTCTTCGCATAGTACTGTCTAGTTTGATACTCTTATTAGGATTCTTAATCTTTATCTTTTTGCTCATCTCTTTGTAAGCACCATGGAGGATGCATAAAATATGAGCAAATGCGTTCTTAGTGAAGTCGATGTTCACTGGTTTCCCATTATTTATTTCCCATCCTCTGGGCCGTAAGCTCTATTGATCCTCACTTTTAGCCAGCATCTAATCTCATAACCTTTCAGACACCCAAAGTGGAGACACTCAAAATCCATATTGAATTTCAATTCCTTCCAAAAGCTTTTTTTAGGGAGAACAGCATGAAGTAGTGCTTCTGTCTCGGGGACTGGTAATCAGCTCCGAGCCTCAGTTCCTCGCAACTCCATGATCTTGTCATTCAGTCGTTCTGGTGTCTAATTTGCTCAGGGACAAAATGTGGCACTTACTTACTTGATTCCTGGGATATCTTCTATTTCAAAAATGCATAACTAGAGTCAGGGTAAAAGTCCTAATATTTTACTAAGTACCTTCATGTTATTATGTAAAAAATTAAAAATAAATTCTAATGTAACCATAAAATTATAATATAACTATTTAATATAGATATTCATATACTTACTCATATATATATAGAATGGATGATATATGTAACTGTGAGGTAATTATTCCCACTTTCATCAAGTTAAAAGAAAGAGAATTAGTGACAGCAGATTAGTGCCCCTGTATATAATACTAATGGCAAAAATCATGCTTGATTTGAATCATCTTGTTTGAATTTGTTAACTGTAACACAACTTATTTGGAATTGAATTTTGCTAAGTTATATTATATTTTCTTAGCATCATTTGAAGAATTAATTTCAGCACATCCTTAGATTTAGAGAATCGACAATTTCTAATTGGGTTTGGCAAATAGGGCCAATTTTACAATACCCAAACAAATAAATAATAACATAATAAAATAAATTCAACAACAGAAACAACAGAGTCACCAGTACTCTGCTTTGTTTATAGTTTTAGGACAATGTTCTCTATTGCCATCTCCATTGCCACGCTGCATATTTTCAATAAACTTGGAAATTAGAGTTAGTTGTTTCTATCCTTAAAAAATCTGAAATTGTCCCTCAAGGACAGACTAGAGGCAAAGCCAGCTACATAATTTGTTCGGCCCTGTGCAAAATTAAATTGTGGGGTTGGTAAGAATGGAATATATACAAAAGTACAAGCCTCAAAATACAAACTGTACAGTTTTGGTGAGTCGGTATATTAGGTAACTGTTCATACTTGCACTTGAAACTAGTCTTGCTCAATATAGAGGTGAACATAAGCATTTATATTAGTTACTTAAAACATTTTTTTTTTTTACTGTAAGTGAATTATGTGGCAAATTAAAAAAAACTGTTGGGATAATTCAGCTACAAAATTTGCACAAGTTGATAAAAACCGCGTTAAACATGACGTAAACACATAGATGATGACGTAAAACAAATGAAGCGCTATGAACTGTAAGAAAAATGTTCTCTCTCCCTTCCTCTCTTCCCCGCGCTCTCTCCCTCTCTGGATAATTACTAAGGCCATTCCAAATTTGCTGAGAATAGTTGCATGGAAACAGTTACGGGACTTTTTTTCCTGGGATAAGCCATGTGCCTTCACTGATTTTTCTGGGCAACCCAGCACCCGTTTCTCTGCAGAGCACAGTGAATGAGGACAAAGTTTTCAAGATGATTTGCTGCCTCAGTTTGTGGAGCCAAATCTTTTGCTAGCAGAAAAGCTGCAGAGAGAGTTAAGCCCAGATCTAGAGTCCATGAATTAAAGGGGAGAGATTTAGCAGTTTCTAAACGTCGCGAGTTGCTTTAGTACTTTCTGTTTTAGAAGAGAAATTGGATTAAATAGTTCAGCTGGAGACCTCTGATCTTCGCCAGCAGTGACACGGGTCTCATGCGTTTTGGGGGTTTTGTTGTCGTTAGACTCCGATTCTCTCCTTAAATATAAGCCAATTTCTTTCTTTCTTTCTTTTTCTTTTTGGTGGTTCCGGGGGTGGCGGGGGGAGTTCCCTGGCTGGGAATTGAACCCGGATCGTGGCGTTGAGAGCGCCGAAGCCTAGCCACTACACCACCAGGGAACCCCCTGAAGCTAATTTCTTTCTACTTAAAAAAAAAAGCTTTAGAATCATTGAACATCAGTTTCAAAAATAGCTAGATGTTTAATCTTGCCATCTTGGTTATTCGGCAAAACTGGAATTTATTTTCCAAACATCTCAGCATTAAAACACTCTCCCAGCACCACCGCAATCATCGCTGTCATTGTCGTCACCACCATCATTTCATGTCACTGTTGGGAGAATTCAGAGAAGTCCCATATAAATAATCTGACACCATCTGAGAAGTATTTTTACTGCCTATCCTTTTCCTGCATTTTAAAAACTTTGCATTTTATAAAGCTTATTCTATCGATCTTGCTTTAAAAAACTTCTAGAAAAATGTTCCCACAAGGAAAAGACAGCCTTAAAGTACAGTGTGGAAACGGGGGTGTAAGCTTGAACACTGAAGAACACGGGGTGTTGACAGGGGGCATGCATTGCTCGACTGTCAAACCAGTTCTAAGAACAATGCGCTGATGTCATCTCTCATTCAGTTGTACACTTCACGCACCCTCAGTCCATGTTTGCAGGGAGAACTAGACTGAGAGAGAGGGAAAAAAATAGTTTGCCTAAGCTATTACATTTTGGGTATTTTTTTTACTTTTTTTTTTTTTTTTTTTTTTTTCTTTTTGGTGGGTATTTTTTTTAAAACAACTTATTTCACTCATTAATATGTACCTTTTCCCCAGGTGAATAGAGAAATATATTTAGTACAAGTTTGCATAGGCATTTGGTGGCCATTTAATAGCTTGAATAAAGGTCAAGTGTCTCCAATGCCATCTGATTCCCAAAGAGGCTGATTTTCAAAATAATTTTGGAGTAATCATTAATTTTTGAGGTATCTCTAGACACTGACTTCCTCCCAGGTTGACATTTAGCACATGAAAGTACAAAAATATTGTTGAGTTTACTGAACAGAAATTTGTCATTGTAATGTTATAGTTATGGACTATTTACTATTTTTGATATCAAAATATCCAGAGAAAATAGATTCTATGTTTTTAAAGTTGTTTTTTCATGTAGGCAACTATAATTTTACTGAATTTCTAATAATTGGTTTTCTTTTGAGCATCTTTTTTCATATTTACACCTTTTCATCTGCCAAAGAGAAGTATCTAATCATTCATGTTCATGTTTTAAAGAAATAATTTATCTGTATTGACATTCTTAGCCAATGGAAAAATTCTGTTTATTTTCATTTTTATGTATTCCGATGCTAAAGCCAACTAAAATTCTAAAAACAAATAATTACTGATTTCTTCCTAGGATTTGAATCACATATAATGAGTATACTTCTCTTTGCTAAAACTCAAACATACAATCTTTAACGTCATGGATATTAACAGCGTTATTTATAGTTTCTGTGACTTTGGGGGTTATAAGTGGTTTTGAAAATAGCACACTGTTTTTCAAATGCTGCATTTGCTCTGTCTATATCTACATATCTCTGCGTCCATGTACCTGCCCATCATCACCTATCCGTCTCTCTGCTGTGCGGAGAGCGGGGACCACACTTCATCCTCTGTACAGCAGCAGGTGCCTACTAGGGGAGCATTTTTACAAAAGAATAACGGAAGTATCACCCCCTGAAATTTAAAACCAATACAGTTGTAATAATCTAGACAACACTTTTGATTTGTTTTCTTTTGTGCATTGACATTTTTAATCATCTAGCCAATATTTTCCAAAATTTTATTTGTCTTATGTATGTTTCTCATAAATATCATCAGGCTAAGTCTTTTGGCAGAAATACTATGTAGTTGGTACGATATCATCAGTTTATCTTCTCCGCAGGAATAGAATGTCAGTTTGGTGATGTTATGTTTGATCACATGTCTAAGTTAGAGGGTACCAAATTTCTCTATTAAAATGAAAACTTTTCCTTTCAGGTAAATAAGTAAGAATTTTCATCAATTGGTGTCTCATGCTGAAATAGTTATTTGAATGATTTTGGAAAAAGATGGTTTCTGAATCCCCCAGCATTCTGCACTAAATGATTTTGTTCTGTTGTAAAATGGAGTTGTTTTCTTCCCTCCACCCTTCAGTCATTGGATTAAGGTGGCTGTCTCTCAAATAAATGTTTTACTTCTCAAAAACAACCTTTAAGTTTCTAAATCTGAGGATTTTAATTTGAACTATTTTCTTTCCCTTCAAAAGAAATGGCCACACTCAGTAAGAAAAAGGGATTTCTATTTCGCATCTTCCAATAATTTTTAGATGGGGGAATTGGTACCTGGAAAATATAATTTTGATTTTTATGACTTCTGAGAGGCAAGGGCTTCCTGAGACAAACAATGCTAATTTGCATTTATATGGGCTAGATTGGCACCCCAGAAAACTCTGGGGGGATTCTCTCAGGCTGAGAGCATCCCAGACCTCATTTGAAAAATGAAATGCATAGAACTTATTATCTGGTCATTATCTATAGGAAGTATCATCTCTGATTGGTGGAGACACACAGAAGGATGGTAGGAAAATGCATATGATGAGAATGTAGCCATGAATTTCATGTGTGCACACACAGTTTCTTTTTTCTAAGGAAAATGTGTTCATCCATCATCCCACCATTTCTGAATGTATAGCAAACGTCTCCCCTATTGTGAGACTGAACACCCTACAAAGATAAATAAAAAGTGGCTGTCTTGGCCCAGCAAAACGCTTTCGAGCTTCATCTACGTTGTTAGATGTATCCATGGTTTATTCCTCTGGTTTCCTGGGGATGGCTTTTACGGGGTTCCCAAACTTTATTTACCCATTCATCAGTTACTGCCCTTCCCTTGTTTCCCGGGTTATTGCGTTGCCGTGTGCTGTAAATACTCACGTACAAGTGTGGGCCTAAGAGGAGTGACGTCGCATGCCATTATCAGAAACTGGCATTTTTCTCCCCAGAGTGGCTTTAGAGTTCTAGTTTTTCTGTAGCCACTCTATTTTAATATCTGTTTATAGATACATTTTCTTTCTTAGCCACTGTATAGTAATAGGAGTGTAGTGGTATATAGTTGTGGTTTTATTAATAATTTAACGTATAGACAATGATGTTGAACATCTTTTTATGTGCTCATTTGACACCTACGTTTCCTCTATCTAAATATCTCTATTTCATTCATAATTTAAGAATTGAAATCCATTTAGTCCTCTTAAGCCAATTAACTTTCTCATCTTTAAAATGATGGAATGGAATCTGTCTTTAATTTCAGCTGGCTGTTCTGAATGAAGGTACTCATGCAAATATGTACCTTCAAGCCTTTCAAACCCTTAAAACGACGCACACACACACCAAGTCACCAAACCCCCTTTCCCTGTCTCACGTCCACTTCGGGGTACCGACACGTGGCGTTGTCACCTGACCTTCACAGTGAGCGTGTGAGCAGCTGGCTTTCTGTCCTCTTCCTCACGGAAAAGGCCCATCTTACAGCCCCACCCCCAGCCCCCCAAGTGAGCACGTGACAGTGATCCCCGCTCTCTCGCCGCTTCATACACGTCTGTCTTCCCCAGCCCAACGAGCAAAGGTTGGCTCTTCCGCGCGTGTCCGCTTCCGAATGTCTCCCTGGGTGAGGACACCTGTCCCCGCGACTCGATCCCCAACGGGCGGCCCACGTTGTTGCCGGGCTCCGCGTCCCCCGCGTCCCCCGCGTCCTGTTCCTCCCACATGTCCCCGCTGTTCCCTGCTCAGAAGCCCCTCTGTTCAAATTAAATTTGTCACGTGTCTGCAGCCCCTCCCGCTCTGGGACTGTCACCACTCACTGCTGCCAGACCCGGAGTGCGGGGCTTGGCCTTTGCCGACCGCAGCCCGCATGCGCGCTCACAAAGGGTGCGTACGCGTGCCGCCTCCAGGTGCTCTCTCTGGCCGTCCCCACTGTCACTCTATCTAGGCCACCACCAGGTCCCACCCCAAATGTGCAACCTCCTGTGAGCTCCACGTCATCTCCTCGGGCGCTTCTGAAACACGCGTGTCCCCACTCCACGGCTCAGGGCCCGGCGGGGACTAACGGCTCGCCACCCTTGGGGGACAAGAGAGCGTCCCCTGAGCCCTTCCCGGGGTGTCCGTGCCCGCGCCCCTGGCCCTTCCAGCACCTTCTGTCAGCCCCGCCCACTCCGCGTTCCACGAGTGTCAGGAGCTTTCCGCTCCCATGCTGCCCCCACGTGTCCCCAGGCCCACGCGCATCCCCCTGGGCCACCTGCACGTCCCCACGCCTACGTGCGATCTCTGGGCCACCCGTACGTCCGTCCCCATGCCCACCCGTGTCCCCCTGGGCCGCCCGCGTGTCCCTATGCCCACGCGTGTCCCCCTGGGCTACCCGCGCGTCCCCACGCCCACGCACGTCCCCACGCCCACGCGCGACCCCCTCGGCCACCTGCGAACCTCTCCCGCGCCTCTGGCCCCCGAGCGCCCTGCCATCGCCCCTGGCCGCTCCCGAACAGCATTCGCCCCTCGGGTCAGCGAGCTTTTCTTTATTCCGGGGGGTTCTCACCGAACCCCCGCATGGCTGGGCTGCGATTCCATTCCCGCAGAGCGCTCTGTAGTTGGCCATCAAATATCCGTTTCTTTTACAAAACATTTTTTTTCTTTCGAAGGAAACGGAGGAAGCAGATTATGCAATAATTCCATCAAGATCCTAGGACAGATGGTTATTTTGACTTTTATTCATTCCTTAATTAAACCAGCAACGACTAAACTCGTGTTACAGCCAGTGTGCAAGGACTTGTTCCATTTATGGAACTCTGTGGGTAAAATCAATTATACATAATTTTCTAAGTAAAGTGCTAAATAATTTAGGGACTAGGAAAAAATAGCTCACTGTATTCAGGTTGCTTAGAACCTAAGTTAAGTTGCAGGTGACTTAGGTCATCTGCTGTGTATGGAAAGGAAAATAACAGGGAACATGAAAACCATGTGTATAAAATATTAAATTAAGCTTTATTGCATGCCCACAATATGGAACAAAATTTAATATAGCATAAGTGACCCGTAAGTGTGCACGTCTGTAATTAGAAAACCCAGGTGATCTCAAAGCCTACGGTCCCCATCTGACAATTGCAACTGAACTGATTTGAGATATTGCCACGAAGGGCGCTGGGGGCATAAGGTCATAAAAAGAGATTACTCCAGTGTAAATCACAGAGCAATTGCATCACACATCAGAGCAACACTTCTTAAATTAATTTCTGCTTTATTTATGTATTTGCTTCTATTTAGAAAATAAGAAAAATGGACAGGGCTATTCTTTTTTTCCCCTCACTTCCTGGGGGGACAGTGATCCATTATCTTCTCTTTTCTGTTTGAACAGCAAATTTATTGAACATAAACCTTACACGATGGCCTTGTGGAATTAGGTATTATATGAGGATTTGTTCTGACATGCACATTAAGTTGACTGAGTATAGCCTTCATGAAAAACAGTTCTAATGGCCGTCACTGCCAGGGCAAGCTTGAGATCCGTGATAAATATTCTGTAGCAATTAATTGTGCATGGAATCCAGCTTTCTTTTAATGAGCTGTATTAGTCATACAGGTATGGGTCAAGAAGACTGAGAAATACTGAAAAATAGAAGCCAATTTCACTGATTAGTTGGCTTTCTTTACGTTTACATGGAATTACCGTATTGCAATGGAACCCCATCAAAACGTGCCTTGTGGTGATGGAGTCAGAAGACTGGAGTCACATGATGCTCCCTGAAACACAGCCATAATATTTTCCAGTTCTTGGGCTTGTTGGCTTGGTTGTCTTGAATGTTACCTGAAGAACTTGATGCTATGAGAGCAGGTAAAAATTTGAGCCTGGAGATACACGTGTCTCTCAAACTCTAAATCCCCAGGAACTTGTAGAAATTGTGGGTAGGGCTTTGAGCATGTATAACACAATGGATTGAATGGGAATTTGGGGCATGGTGACTCAGTTTCCACTGACGCGTCCGCCATGTTTTCCTCAGTTCTTACAGGCGGTGTTTTCCCCCGTCTCCTCTGCAAAGCACTGTGCAGTTACTTCTCTAGTAATGCGGTGTATCACACGGCATCGCATCATTCACGTGTACGTTCTCGTCTTCTGGTCTCCGAGGATCCCATCCAAACAAAACATGCACATATCTCCCTCCAGGATAGGAATGTACTCAACTCTATTCCCAGATACTGACAGGGCATGACATAGGGCACTGATGCAGTTTGGTACACCACGATGTGCCGAAGCCCTTCATCTGCCAGATGACGGTATCAGTAGGTGGTGTACTGACCGACTGGCTAAAAGGACGGACAGTTGGACGGGTAGATTGCATTTTTATCCGTTGTAACTTATGACGCTTAACTTACTTAATTTGAGCTACAGTGCTCAAACTTGCTAAAAATACATTGAAGTGTATCTCAAACATTAAATGACCAAAAAAGCTAAGAGAAAAGCAAAATGAATTTACATATATATGTCTTATTTTATTGCTTTGACACCAAGACTGTTGCAAAATGCACAGAGAAAGAAAGGTTGGCTATGGTGTCATTTTCAAAGTTAAAATGAGTTTTTGCTCCTAACATATATACTTTTCTGGAGGGATTTTTAAAAGTATCTGAGTCATATAAGAGCATTTACTCTTAACTTAGATAATTGACTTTTAAATAGCTAATGTCAAAATAAGAAATGATACAGTTTGGATGTATGTCAATGTCTGCCATAGGTAAATTGTATTGTTCTAGAGTTGGTATTGAGAAAGTAATAATACTAATGTCAGTATTTAATTTTCAAGTGCCTCTTATACCTTGCCCCATCCCAGATGACTTAAATATTTCACTTAAATAATGCAATTTTATGTGCTAAGTAGTACTATTAACATTAAATAACTTCAGAAAAATTAAGTCAGCTTTGGAAGGACAGAGAAACAATTTGGTGACAGGTCTTATCCACTCAGCCAGGAAGCAATTAAAATTCATCTGCTACCAACAGCAAAACACGTCTAAGCAGATGTGGTTCAGACTTTGTTTAGATTTGTTGGATTAAATTAAACTAAATCATGTGTGTTAGCTGTTGCATTGGGCATGCTCTTGAAATATACTGCCAATCAAATTTATCTCATATGTTACTTGGGGGAAAAAAAGCACACTAATAAAAACGTCTTGCTTGTTGGGAAAAAGCTCTGAAATGAAAGACGTCGGTAAGTGTCTTTTCTATGAGAGTTCTGTCCATGGCCACCCCACCCCAACGCCCCTTCCATTCCGGAGCCATTCCATAACCTCTGGAAGGACTTCCTGATCTCTCTCACCTCCAGAAGACATTTAGATGTGCCCCTTGGTTACTTCATACCTTTGCTAATCTATCGTTACAGAGGTTTATTCGTTACATTTTCCTCAGTAGTTTGTAGGTTTGCTCATTGTTACTGTATTTAGGACATATTTTGATACCCATCAAACTATTATTTAATGTTTACTAAATAGAAAAGGAAGAATAAAAAGTTTCTACATGCATTCAAATGGGCACCAGCTGCTGATAGTCATAAATGGAAGAGTTGAAGTTGCCCCTGGTGATTATAACACTATCCTGTGAAGGTCTGCAGCAGACTGTAGCAAGGTAGTTTAGGGAATATACGGGGAAAATTTTATTAAATGTTGGCTTATATGTGTAAATGCATTTTCATATCTATAGACCTTGCTCAAAATATTTAATCTATTTATGTATATCTTTTAACATATAAGAAATCTTTATCTGTGAAATATTTTGAAGATTAAATTCATTAAACAATAAAAAGTTCTTAGTGATCGAAGCATGCTAATACTTCAATGTGTTAAATATTGTAATTATTACTCATGTAAAGGAAATATATCACCAGAGAATATTTATAAAAGAAAGCTAATCGAACAAATTACATTGGGATGTAAAAATTTAGGAAGTGGAATGCTTGACTTTTAATATGAGAGTCTAATTAGAAACATACAAAGCTATCGTGTGGTTGATTAGCTCTCCCGGTTTGAAATTAGGTAAGTGATAATAAGTATCTAGATTTGCAATATAACTGCTCCCTACAGGTCATTTCTCAGGTTCAACCTGGCATGGTTTTGAATACTCATTTGATTTATTAAAAATAACAAGAAATTCAAAACTACAGTTTATGAATTCACGTTTCTGCATTAAAAAGTAAAGCATCCTTTTGTGCACACTCCAAGTCAGAGGATTCTTCCCAGCAGCCATATGCCGGTTCTCAAGATGCTTGGTAGACCCACTTAATTCAGACCTGAATGCCAAATGTTAAACGGAGCGTTGGGAACTCGGCCCTGGGTCTCTGCAAATCATGGAGCCGCAGACAAATGCATCGTAGTCACACGCATTGAAAACTTCTATGGAACGTAGTAACCAGAAGAATGATAGATTTCTAGAAATCCTGTAACCTCCCACCCAAGAACATCGCAGTCGGGGGGATCTGCCCCTGCTCTGCTCACAGACATCTGCAAGCGTAATCTGTGGGTCCGAGAAGTTGCTGAGTGATGAAAGGACGCCCTGAAACACATACACCGTAAAATCGTCCTCAATGCCACCTTTGGAAAGGAGTCATCTTCCGTGAGTTATTTCTTCTATTAAATTTTTTTTACTCAGGATAAGGTAGCAGTTATTAAAATGTGTTGTGAGGACTCCACCCCTCACAGGCGCTCCTGTCCTTTTGCAGGTAATTAAACACTGTCTTGCAAACATTACCGTCTCCTTTGCCTTGAAGCATGTATGAGTAAATTGCATTTTCACGAAATTCTTGCTCCATCCATCTTCTTTTCAAAGTGCTATTTTGTCACTCTGATCCCTGTCCTACAGAAAGCCTGGAAATACATCGTTTTCTCAAATGAAATCACTCGTGTGTTTTTCTGCACCTGGGCAATACCTGTTAACCAATAAGAAATGCTGTCCCTGAGGGTTGGAGTGCAGAGCCCTTATTTTTCTTGGTCATCTATTTATATAATTTCAAATATCCACGCTACCAGGATGACTTTGATTTATGTTTCTAGACGTGAGCCTTTGTCCCCTCTTTCCCCATGAGTTACTCAGCCTGCTGGACATTTTTTTTATTATAAATGGAACCAAACTTTTGCCTCCCCATTTCTCCCTTCTTCCAGTAATTTTTAAAAGAATTCTGGTTCTGCTTCGCCCCCCCAAATCTCAGAGGCTGTGAGTTGTTTTTCATTTTTCCCAGTCCTTTGTTTATGATACAGAATCAAATCTTTAGGCTCAATCTCCGTGGAATAAACCTTTAGAATAATGTTGGAAATTTTCAGTGGAATGAGTCTTAGTGTAATGAAAACTGAATAATGATTATTTTCTCCAGTATGAATATAAGTTGTCAGTTTTTTCAGTATGTGTTTATAGTATTAAATGAGATCATTCAATGCCTTTATACAAGCCAGCATTTCCTTGTAGGTTCTTAAATTTCCTTCACAATTAAAATGTTTTAAGAGTCAAATTTTGTATTTGGATTACATAAAGGGTCCAACAGGAACTAAAGGGATTCCCTGGGTTCCTAAGGGTTGGTCAGAAAGATCTGGTTATTCATTGAAATTGTCTTCTGTGACCGTAAATGAATCTTCCCATAATTGTATCAGAGTTTTTACACAACAATCTTAAAACAAATCTTTCTTTTGGGTTGTCTTTTACAATGCATCATAAGATTGTTAGGTATTATCTTATAAACATTTTTATTCTCAGAGTCCACAGTCTGGTTTACAACTGCTCACCTCACTGGTGAAGAATGTGTACCCTCCCGCTAACTAGCGCTTCTGCTGTCGTGCATTTCGTAACTAATGCTAACTGTACAATAGCTTCGTGGAAGTGAAAACAAAACATAATTACTGTAAACAGCTGTTAGGGACCAAAAACAAAAAAAAGAAGAACAAGTAAGGAGATTAAGGAGATTGATTTTATTCAGAGGATTGGAATAGGCTGCCTAGCCCAGATCTAAAGATGAGAGGGTCTCAGCTTGGGGGTTGCCTTACCCTTTGACAGGAAGCAGTAAACACATGGCAGATGAGTTCATTTATATTTAGGTTGTTTTACAAGCAGGGAGAGTCTCAGTTATTTGAACAGGAAGTATTTTTCTCTGTGGTTACCTAGTTCCAGGGGAATAAAGGACTCTAGTCCCAGCTAATGACTCATGAGACAGTGAACGGGGAGTTGTAGCCCTTGTGTCTGACCTTGACAACAAGTGAACAAGGGGGCCAAGCCACAGCACGTCTTACGGGTAGTCATGAGAGAGAATGAATGGACAAGGGCCTGAGCTGTGTGGGGCCAAGGGTTGTCCTTTGTAATAAGCCATTTCCCCAAAGACAGAAGGGTGAGGGATTTTTGGAAAAAGTAAGCCGAGGATGTTTCTAAACTGTACTGTTCTCCGGAAGTGGAGAAATCCGGTATAGATTAACGTTGTGTTGTTGAAACAAGGCCATAGACTGGGGTGGCTCTAATGCGGGGTTGCTCCCACAAACAAACCAAAATCTAAGCCTCTAAATGTGTCCAGGTTATGAAATCAAAAGACTAAGGACAACCAATCACAAAGAGCCACAAGGTTTTAGGCTGCAGCCTACTGAATTATTTCCTTCCTTTGCTTCCACACGTTCTCTGTCTGTCTGGCTCCTGGCCGCAGAGCGCTCCTGACTACTTCCCGTTTGGGGCACTCTGACTTGATTTGATTTTTGCTCAAATAAACTCAACATCTTAGATGGGATTCAGTTAATCTTTTAACAAATGTCATGACTTAGAGAATAGTTGCAGTGAGATGGTGTCTGGTGTTTGTATTTAATGCTTAGTTTTTTTTTTTTTAATTAATAACATTTAAATATAATAGGGTTTGTTGATTTTTTCTGCTAAGTCCTTTTTTCCTATAGACACACCTTCATTGGTCCTACTTCCATTATTCCCCCCACCCTTTTTTTTGCCTCCACATGTTTTTAAATTATAGAAATATTTCATTACTTCCAACAGATGTGAGCTCCTTTGTAGAGTCAGAAATGTGACTCCCAGATGTGTTAATACAATAAAAAAAAAGATTTGATGTTTTTGTCTAATTTCATTAGTAAGCAAGATATTTTTCTTCTTGTTCGACATAGAAACCAGGTTAACTTTTCAGTTTAAAAGGTCTTGTAAAATAAATGACCGTATGTTTGAATTATACGGACAACATAGACACCATGCACTTTAAAGCTGACAGAAAGAAAAAAGGAACTTGGACTTTATGTGAGGATGTATGCTTCATGTAGTTTGTTATTATAGATGTGGGTCAAATTAATGGAATATTTCATTGATGTTGTCCTACCAGAGTTCAGAAGTCGGGTGTAATTTTGGACTGGTTACTGTTCCTGAATCTATACTAAAACAACAAAGATTTGGTGCCCCGGTGCATGGGGCTGTATGTAGTATTGATCATTTATGCACTTACTTTTTTTTCATTGTGTGACCCCAGGGACTTCCATTTCCTTTCAAATGCATGAACCTTACCAATTGGGCCACAGGGATTAACCAGAAACAATAGCAGATTTCTTCTAAATTTTTTCATCCAACAAAATGTAGCATTTTTAATGAGACTTAGTGATGATATAGGGGAAAAAGCAATTTTCTTTGTAGTACATTTTCAGAAAAAAACTTACTATAATCAATATAAGATAGCGTGATTCCTTTGAGATGCACACCTATTAAGAAAATCACATCTAAAAGTTGACATTTATACAGTATTGTTCTCATTTAGATATCTTTTCAATATCTTTAAAAATGAGCTATAGCACAGTGTGCGTGTGTGTGTGTGTGTGTGTGTGTGTGTGTATGTGTGTGTGTGTGTGTGTATGTAGTGTGTGTATGTGTATGTATGTGTGTGTGTATGTATGTGTGTGTAGTGTGTATGTAGTGTGTGTGTGTATGTAGTGTGTGTATGTGTATGTATGTGTGTGTATGTATGTGTGTGTAGTGTGTATGTAGTGTGTGTGTGTATGTAGTGTGTGTATGTGTATGTATGTGTGTGTGTATGTATGTGTGTAGTGTGTATGTAGTGTGTGTATGTGTATGTATGTGTGTGTATGTATGTGTGTGTATGTAGTGTGTGTGTGTATGTAGTGTGTGTATGTGTATGTATGTGTGTGTATGTATGTGTGTGTAGTGTGTATGTAGTGTGTGTGTGTATGTAGTGTGTGTATGTGTATGTGTGTGTAGTGTGTATGTAGTGTGTGTGTGTGTGTATGTAGTGTGTGTATGTGTGTGTATATATATGTCTGTATGCATATATATATATATATATAAATCTTCCTGTAGAACTACACTATAAGAGTGCCCAAACGGGACAGAAAACAGCAGTCTGTCCATTTCAAATGGTACGTCTGGTCAGCCTAGTCTCACTGGGCTAAATTCAAGGTGGCAGTAGGCTGACCTATATACTGTTTGAAACGGGACGGTACTCTTGTTTTCTGTCCTCTTTAAAGTAGTGCGTCTGGTCAGCCTATGATTAAAGAGCCCCATGACTGAGATTCTAATTAGGAAGGAGTTTGTAGGGCAGCTCCATACAACGAGGGAGATAAAAACCAGGAACCCTGAAGGAATTTGGAAACGAACAGCACACAGATAAGCAAGGGGTAGCGGATGGCATGGCTTCGATAGGAATACGGCCCGCACAGAGAGACGTGTTGAAAGCTACGTGACGCCATGTGACCAAACTTGCTATTAAAGTCTTCCTCATTTTTTTGAGGACCCTCCAGACTGTTTTCCGGAGTGGCTGCACCTCTTTACAATCCCACCTACGGTGCCCGAGGGTCCCCTGTTCTCACGTCCTTGCCCACACTAGTTATGCACCGCTCCCTGGTGATGGCCATTCGAGTAGTGTGAGGTGGCGTCTCGCTGTGGTTTGGCTCGCCCTTCCCTGATGGTTAGTGATGTTGAGCACGCCTGCACGTGTCTGCGATACAGAGGACAATCAGACCGCTGCCAGTTGAGGCGGGGAGGGCGGTGGGGGATGGGTGCAAAAGGTGAAGGGGAATAAGAGGTACACAGTTCCAGTTATAAAATAAATCAGCCACAGGGTACGGCACAGGGAATATAGTCAACACAGTTGTAAGAACTGTGCCCCATGACAGATACTTACTAGGCTTATAAGTTACCTAAATGTAGAATCACTATGTTGTACAGCTGAAACTAACATAATGTCGCATGCCAACTATATTTTAATACATTTTTTGAAATTTTTCTAAACCTTACAGGGTATGAATTGCCTTAGACTCCAACAAATTCTGTAAACAGCTCTGTTTTGGAACAAGTGATCGATTCAGTTAAAAACTTAACTTTGATCAGGGTCTGTATTTCTCAGGGAGGTAAACTTTTTTCTCGATGCGATTAAATAGATTTCAATCAATATTTCTGGCACTAAAAATGTAGCTTTATTCATTTGTTTGTTTTGCTGGAAATATTTAGAGTCTAGAGGAGTGCAGATTTTAACATGAGAACATTCCTCCTGTTTTGGCTTGGGAATATTTCTGAAGTTAATGAGCATTTGTCATGGATGATCTTTAAAGAGACTTTGAATAATAGAAATAAGAAAGTGTTTTCCTAAAAATAAACCATACAGATACGTCCTAAAATAAAACATAACGTGCTTTCACTATTATGTATCTTTGTAAGGCTGATAATAAATTTTTGCTTTTTGGAGAATGTATATGGAAGGAAAATTGAGTGAAGTTAGCTCATTTGCACATTCATGTGACGGCCAAGTAACGTGCTTGCTTTAAGATCTGTTGCAGGCCCATTCGTGGCACCTCGTAGGGCAGTGCAGCTCTCACCTGCAAGTGAGGAAGGGCGCGGAGGAGGCAGTGTCCAGCCAGCGAGCCACTCCCCACAGAGTCGGCCCATTTAAATGCGTGCTGGGAGGATTTTAGCCCTCCCCACTGTTTTCTCCTCAGTCCTCGGGACAGTTGGAACCAGCCACCTTCGGTCAGGCTTCCTCTGTGGTTTTCTTGTGATAGGTGTCGCACGCGTTATACTTGGTTTGGGTTTGGTATGCTGAGACATTGGAATGGGCTCTTACTAGGAACCACGGCCTAAAGTTAGCGCAGACTTCACAGTCACACGTGTATTATACTGAAGGCAGAGCTGATGTCAGTGCTCCGGGCCAGGAGACCGTTCGCAGGACCTTGAGAGAGTACCATCCACGCTCTCAGGAACATCACACCTGCTCCTGGTGACCTTGCTGTAGTGGCCAAGTCACCCACTGCCTTGGCATTTCTCAGCCCCATTTAGCCTGACCCCCTCAGTGTGGTGTCTTTCCTATAGGTGGCATGCACCCTATGCCTGCTCTAATGTGGGTCACGTTATGATAATAACCTTTTCCTGTGACTGGTGGTGCATCTCTGTGTTTGAAGCTACTGTCACTGTGTGATAAATTGTGACTATACTAAAGGGAACTCCCAAAAAAAAAAAGCTTGTCTTCAATAGCTATTTCCCCTATTTTCTTCTGTTATGAGGGTTAGTCAATTTGCTGGACCTTTATGTATACACATTTTTTGTTCCATATCTCCATGATTTCCTGAATTTTTCTTCACTTTCCCTTTCTAGGACCAGAGACCAACATTATAGCATCTGAGTAATTTTTTAAGCCCTCTCATACAAATATCAATTTTCTTTTACAAAAACCAAAGAGCAAATCTGTTTGACTTTTTCACTAATGTATATATAATGTAAATATATGACATACACATATGCACATGTATGTGTATATATACACATATACATTTGCCCTTTTCAGTGTTTTCACTTTTCAAGATACTAGAGAATTCATTATATATGTATTTTATTCTAGTTCTCGCTCATTACCATGGTATTACCATGGCAACACCTTATCTGATTACTATCTGATCAGGCGAACTTTTTTGCATCTATTATACAGTGATACAAACCTATCAACCAAAGGAGTTTAATGATTCTATCAAAAAAGAATGTGTACATTCTATTTTTGGATGTACAATTTGCTCTCTTACTACAATTATTTCCTGTTAACTTAGCCAGTAACGAGGACAAACCATATTTTACAGTAATGAAGACCAGAGACTCAAGACACGACTCAGGATTACCTGCAGACCCAAATCTCTCATCTCCAGGTCACTTTCAGAATCTCTATCTTGAGTACAAACCAGAACCTAGTTAGCATTCCACAGTAATCTTGGAAACATCTTAAACATTTCAAGATTTTTCTGTTGTTGGCTGTTTTTATAGCACTTGTGTCGTGCCTCGTGTGGCAGTGGAAACGCGAGGTCTCAGCTCGTCACCCGCGTCCCTTTCCGTGTCTGTGACACGTTACGCAACACACTTCACAGAGCCCGTCTTACACCTCCGCTCCGAGAGCAGGCCTGTCATTGTCTCTCCTCAGATGTTTGGCAGCTTTGCTGTTTCCTCAGCCCCATCTGTCTGTTTTCTAGTCGCTCGGTTGCTTTGGGAGCCACGTTGTTGGCTTTCAAAATCAATCATTAAAGGTGTTTTTGTGGTGGTGGTGGTTGTCGCTGTTAGATAAAAATTCTTCAAGCCCCAGACGCTGAAGAGCCACCTCTGCCCACCTATCCCACCCCCCGGACGTTCATTCTCAAGGTGATCTCAGATCAATAAAACTGTGATGACATTTTTAAACTCAGAACTTTAGAAGTTTACTCCATTTACCCATTTATCCATATTAAGGTCAAATTATTACGACTACACACTTTAAAAGAAAGTAAGTCATATAATACGTACACGGTGAAGTTTTATTCAAGAATAACATCTTATAAGTGGAAGTATGCAGCTTTTCATAATTATTCATGATTACAAGTTATAAAAGGATTGTGACATGTTTATTAAATTGATTTCAAAAGTGTTCCAATTGCAAAATCAACATGGACGTATGCGAGTACACCACGTTGCAGTTCGTTATTCACAGGGAAAACGTTCACTCGATGGGGCCGACACAAAGCCATAGGGGATCTTACGTCCTAACGTTCTAAATAGGAGACACGGTTTGCAGGGGGAGAAGCCCGTGCTCGTCCTGGAAGCCGCGCTCCCCTGCAGGCAGCAGCGGTACGTGGAAGAGATAAGGCATGCTAATAGAGAGAGTGACACAACACTACTCTGAACACTTTCACATGTGTCCTAGGACAGTTCGTGGTTAGAAGCTTGTGGGCACGTAGCTGAGCAATGAATGCATCACAGGTTTGGAATTTTAAGTAGATTTTTTGATTGCTATTTTAACTGCAAGTTCCAAATGCCTGGAGATAGCATAGCAGAGTGATTTAGAAATTCGCCACTCAAGAAGGAGCGGCAATGAAAACCAACAGGGAAGACATCGATTGGAAACAAAAACATGACCCAAAACACAGTGAGAGCTGTGAGCACATGGGTCCACCCCGAAGTCAGAGAAAGCCAGAGAAGTCGTCGTCGTACGTCACCTCCCCACCACACCTCCCACAGGCTTCCAAGGGACACTGTCTCCATTACTCACCTACACACTGCTTCGTGTGACGCTCCAAGGTGACCCAGAGGAGCCCGTGACAGCTGAAAGACTCCAGGAAACTCCCCAAAGTTAGTATCGACTGAAGGGGCACCCAGATTTAACTCCTGAACTGCAGTTTCTGTTAATGTGAAAGTCTGGTTCAATGGATTTCACAAGTGAACAGAGTTTTTCTTGCAACCAAATGTCTTCGTAGCTATATAATGTAGAAGCGTTGTAATTGCTGTATTTGCTCATTTCTGTGAAGTTTGTCATTATTTTTAAGAAATGGCTCCAGTACATCTTCTAATTCATTACTGGTGTTTCTGAAGACTAAAATCAGCTTACATGAGTTATACAACACACCAGGATTAGTGAACTGGTGTTCATCTTACCTTGTTGCTAATACTGTAACCTAGAATCTTCCATTTGATGCTATGCAGTATAAAAAAAAATCTCTATTGCACATTAAATTTGAAAAGGTAGCATACTAAAAATACAAGTAAAAAGATGCCTTTTCAATAAAAACATAGCTGTAGACACACATGTAAATTAGACTTTATTCAGGGATGATATTGGTTGACAATACCTACAGGAGCACAGTTGGCCAGTTCTTGTCCTTTGTATGATGACATCCCGTGAGAGGAGGAAGTAGTAAAGGAAGCTGCTTGAAGAGGTCTTTACGTGAATGTACACGCACAGTCACGGGTTCCTGCTAGTGACGCTGTCGGTATTCTCTAACTACTTCCTGCTTTTTGTGGTGCTTCCTTAGCCGTTCTAGAACACTAGCGATCCTTCCTAACGCTGCCGGAGGCTGAGGGTCTTTCCTGTATTTCACAAACAAGTAAGATACAACATCATCGGTAAAATGGTGCAAACATGAGATCCTTTATAAGGCAAAGTCGGGGTGTTATCAAGAACTTTTTTTAAAATTTAGGATTCTTAAAATACCCTTTTAGAGAAATAACTTTCTCTAAGTTAGCCTAAGAGTAAAGGACGAGCTCATTCATTCCAGCCTCAGAAAGTGGCTCCTCTGCAGCCCCAGGGTGTGAACGGCCTGTGCTTTTGAACTCATGGTCACACGTAAGTATTCTCATGCCTTTTAATATGAATACGTGAACATGGTGACCCAAATCGAGGGGGAAGAGTCTGCTCGTGTTTTCAAAACCTGCCCTTCACCTTTCCTAAGCGCATAGTTCCATTCTTACACACGCTGTGTCTCTTCTTGGTCCTCTCTCCTGTTATCTGCTGTCTTCCCCTTTTCTCTCGGATGAAGCACAGAAGTGGTTTGGAAACAGGCTTCAGCCCACGCGGGGCCGAGGCCAGCTCTGCTGGGCCAGCCCAGAGGAAGACCCTCGTCCTGGGTCAGGCACACGGACCGGCCTGCCCATCACTTCCCAGCCCGGCCGCAGAGAGCACGGCGGGCATGGACTGTCAGAAGGCACTGGGGTACATGCATTTGCAGCAGGAAACGTGACACAAAATAAGGCCCCGAAACAGAAGTTGAAAAGAGGAAAAAGCATTAACACTGTGATCTGGAAACCTAACATTTTCACCAAGGATTAAAAGCAAATTTCCACCTCCAAGGGGCTGAGCTGACTCTAGGCCATATGTTAAAGGACCCAAGACTGACTGACAATCAAGTTTTTTCTAAGTACCTTGTTCTATTTTCTTTCAGAAAGTATTAAATGTGCTTTTCTGTTGATTTGTTTTCCCCTAATAACCTCATTGCTTCTGTGAGCCTCTGGTTTAACTAAAAATGAGAACTCCATAATTTAATCCAGCAGAATATGAGAGATTAAACCTGAGGACACAGGCAGGCTCACGTTACTTAGAAAGCACTAGATTATCCCTGAGTGTGTTTCATTTTTTTGCTGGGAGGTGAACAGGGCTATTTATTACTTGGAAGTGATTGGTTCATTTCCTGGATTCCCATCTTGAACATGTATCAATAATAATAGAAATATTCATGTTTGGTATTGATGACTCAGTTTATATTTTTTGTGGCTTGCTGTATACAATTTATATATGTTTGTATAAATATACACATGTTGCTTTGATCTGTATATATTCCCAAAAGATCCAGTGAGAAAAAAAATTAACCTGCCAAGAGGATGTGAGTTTTAAAAGAAATTTAGTCACAGGAAAAAGTTAGATTTGGCTTCTTGTAAAAGGTTTAGAAGGAGGCAGGGTTATTAAGTTTTGTTTTAAATTCAGTTTTGGTGCCTTCAAAGGCAATAAATCAAAGTCTTTAAATTTTATTAACTGGAAGTCACCTAAAATAGATGACACTATCTTGATAAAGAAGCTAACATCCTCGAATGCCTTGATTTCTAATAAAAAATACAGATAAATTATCTTTTATAAATCTGTGGTCAAACTGGGGTAGCATCAGTAGAAACAAATCATAAAGAATACACTGTGAGCCATAATTCAGCATTAGATTTTCTCCCAATGCTGAAATTAAATGTAAAATTCTTCAAGAGAGAAAAGTCTTTCCAAAGCGGTTTAAAATTTTGGCTTATAAAAAATTCATGGCTTGTTCATTTTTTTATTAAGTGTTTTGAGGAATACAGTAAAGATTGGAAAGTCTACAAATTTCTTAAGCTTCTTAGATAAAGTATTAAGCAAGCAGTAAAACCAAAGATCAAGAAATGCTCAGAAAAATATACTATCTTAAATTATAAAAGAACATTTAACATATACTTACAGTATGTTAGCTATGTGATTTAACACTACTAAGGGATTTAACATTCAGTATTTATGTCTAGTCCATATATGTTGCTTATATAATTATTTAATTCTTCCGATGAACATAGATTTTCAAATAGTCATATTTTGTTAGGTAATTATAAATTAAAAAATCATTCGCCGTATGTAAATTGCTCAAAGGATGCACTTGGAAATAGGTTTGCATATCCCATCTTTAGAAAACTTGAAGTTTTCTCTCCCCTTGGTTATTTCTAATTGCCGAGATTCACTTTCTGACGAATGCTGGAAGCGTGGGATCGCACAGGTGAACGCGGCAGCCGCACCGGCAGGCACCCGGCTCCCGGCTGAGGGACGTCGTTCTCTGGCACGTGGGTGCAAAGTCCCGAAGTTCTTTCGTTGCTGGAGAAATGTGGAAGGGTGCGTATCCTTGGAAGAGATAATGCCGCCTCAGCGGAGTGTTGACCCCATCAAAGCTGTCATCTTGTCTTGCCGAGGCTGTGACACCTCACCGAGTTGTCTGTGCAGCGCAGCCAGCGGAAGCGCGTGGTGGCAAGTTCGCAAACTTAACTGTCAGATTTGGGGCATGACAACAGCTCTGATGGCCGTTCCAGAATAGGAGTTCCAAACTGCTCTGAAGGGGGGACTAGGTGCTGGCGTGAGTGCATAGCCTCCCAAGGGGAGGACTTTGAAGGTGACGGTAGTGCTATTCAGTGATGAGGGGTGTGGCCCCTTTTCTAGGACGAGTTCACGGAATTGATTGACCTCAGATTTAAATGTATACACTCCTTGAGAGAGGACTGGCAATTGCAAAGTGTTCAATGGTAATAAAAGCGAAAGAGTTTAGCATCTTGAGAAAGTGTGGTTCAAACACTGTTCTGCTGAGTGACAGAACCTGCTTTGAGGATCAGGGATGAACCATGAGGTCCCAGCACAACAGGAAGGTGCCCCAATTAATAAATAAGTCACCTCGAGTTGTGTCCTTAGACAGGAGCATGCGTGCAGCCAGTTAGCTTGTTACAAAAGTATATATTTAAAACCTCAATTTTGTGTTGTTTAGTGTTAACTTTCATGTGTATTGTACATCAGATTGAGAGAGATTGATTTAGTTCACTTAGTAGAAACATTTCTGACTATATTTAAGGCCAATGGTTTATAAATGTTTAGAAATTCAAATCCTGTCTTTACTTTTGTACTCCTCAGTTTAATTGAACAGTGACTAAAATATTAGTAAAGTTGCTATCTTCAGAATAATTGCTGTATTCTTCTTGATGACAATGTTGTCAGCACTGTGAGAATATGGTGGGAGAATAAATTTTTATTAAATTTCGTATAGGGAGTAGTGTATTACATAATCCATTAAGAGTTTAAACATAGCTAGGCACAACTCCAGCCACATTCTCATTTTCTTTGAAGAAGAAAAAATTAAATAAACAGCAAGTTATAGCCAAGAGACAACAAAGAAAGCTATCAATATCCCACCAGATAATCCAAACGGCAAATTGATGAGCTACCGTCTTCTATAAGCTAGCTGAGTTCTTACATGAACCATGTTGTAAGATTTGGGTATGACTCTGTTTTAGAAATGTCATTGTTTCAGCAAGTCTAAAATATGCACATGAGAATCAAGAATTTACTAACAATGAGGGGAGTTCCCTGGTGGTGTAGTGGCTTAAGGCTTCGGCGCTGGCGCTGTCAGCACTGCGGCCTGGGTTCGATTCCCAGCCAGGGAACTACCCACATACCAAAAAGCAAAAAAAAAAAAAAAAAAAAGAATTTACTAACAGTGAATGGGATTGGCTAGGTGCATGCATGCCATTTGTCATGTCTCCTTGGTGTATTGCAGGCGTGTCCAATGTTTGGGCTTCTTGGGGCCCTATTGTCTTGGACCACACATAAAATACACACTAGTGACAGCTGATGAGCTAAAAATAATGTCGGAAAACATCTCATAATGTTTTAAGGAAGTTTACGAATGTGCGTTGGATTGCACCCAAAGCCGTCCGGGGCCGCGTGTGGGTTGGCAAATCTTGCTCTATTAGATCTGTCTCCACTGTAATACATCAACTTCATGTAAAGCAATTTTTTGTACTGCTGAAAAGAGCTTGTCTCCTAGCTATTGTCACTGGTCATATAGAAAACTGCATGGTGTGGAGTAAGAGTTGCTTGATACTGGAGCATAAAATACTTTACAAATTACAGCTAGATATAGGTCACAACAGTGATGGACTGTGTGAACTGAGCCAAATAAACGGAGTGTTACCTTTCACTGCTTCACCAAGACACCTCATCCATACTGCCCCTTTATACTTTAGCTCTTGCATTTTTCAGCAAAACATAGTAAAACTCTTTGATGTTACACATAAATAGCAATAGGGTTCCTTCGAAATACACACAAGCAGTGAGTTACAGTAACACAACCACTAGGATATATTACTTGAGCCTTAAAGAATAGTAGTTGTTGCTATAATACTAATATTCTTTATATTTTTACTGAAAGAAGGAAGAAATAAAAATTTTTATTCTGCTTCTGAATTTTGCATATGCTGTGAATATAATAAATAGGTGTAAAATATGAAAGACAGTAATAGTTCACAGTCCTACAGAGGTTCCTATTTCCAAAATGCTTAGCATTGCTATTTCATTTTGTAATTTTACTGTCTCCTGCATAGCCCTTAAAAACAGCAACAACAATGACAACAAACTAGTCGATCTGAGTGCTTCAACCAATTTAATTACCATAGTGAAAAACTAGTTTCTGTGCTCACTTCCAAACAGCACTGGTGTGCTTAGAGATGCAAGCTCCTTACTGCTGTGTGATACTGAAGACTGTCCTGTTTGCATCATGCTAGTAATGCTCAAACATGGATAGAGCAGATCAGATTATTATCACATTTTGCTAGGGAAGATATGTGAAGTTCAAGAAGGGTAGATGACTTATCGAACATACCCCTCCAAGTTGAGATGAGCAAAGTATATTTATTTCTTTCACACAATGACATCTGACCAAACCTAGTCACTGAACAGCGTTTCCATGGAAGACATTGCCAGTCATGACAATCATTGACATTTTGTTATTATAATTACACACCGCTATCCACATAGACAAAAGTATATAGAGAATGTTGTGATAATAAACTGAGGAAGTCATTATTTTTCTAATTAATAAAGGAAGTTATGAACATTTTCTGGAGAAATGGCCCCAAATTATTCGTGTGCACTTTATAGAGAAGGTCTTATGCTTTGATCTCATAACATTGAAGTTACATATGTGTAGTTTGATTCCCCTTTTAAGTTTTGGTGAAATAAATGGAATCAGCAATCCTAACAACAATGGATCAGCAATCCAACACCATTATAAGGTGTTGGAAAAGCTTTCATTTGGCATTTAAATAACAAAGGAGAAGGCATAAATGACAAATGTTTATAAGACAGATTTCATTGGTAGAAGTAAATTACTTGACTATGATACATTTTGATATGGATTCATTTCAAATGGAATCTAAAATCTCCAGTGTCAACTTGTCAACATGCATTCACAGTAAGGAATTTTAAAGCTGATCACAAAGGCTCTTGGAAAGGATACTAAATATGTTTGTAAGTGAAAGTTGTGTGACATAAACTTGGGGTGGAAGAAGTGGATAAAATATTTCCTGACGCTATGGTTAGAAAAAATAATAAAAATACACCACTATTATCAGAAGAAATGCTAATGTATGTGGAATATTTCTTGTGTGTATTTAGTACAATATTAACTTCTTAGCAACTGCAAACTAATTAGAGGACAAATTCAAGGCTATATTTTGCTGTTCACTAAGTCATTGTAAGAAGCCGAGTTTATAATTGTTTACAAAAAGACAGTTCTTGTGAATGCATGAGAAGATTGAAAAATCAGACTAAAATTGATGAGAAAATTCTAGGTTATGACTTTAATATTCTTAATACATTCATATCAATAGATTCAGGTGAATAGTTTGTACAGTGCAAATTAGCAAATGCTATTACTCAGCTCCCAACATTATCTGAACAATTTAAAGAATAGAGAAAATTATACCCTAAAATCTGAACATGTTGTCTATTATCAAAAAGATTAATAAGAGATGCTGAGATGATGGGGTTGCTTTTGATAAGAAAAATTCAGGAATCTTTTTTTTTACACAACAGTTTCATAAAAAGCATTTTTTAAAACTCACCACAATCAAACTCAGCTACCACGACAAGAAATTTCTTTGTCAACTTTACTCATTATATGGAATGATATTCTATTCAAAATAATATTTTTTAATGTTTTTTTAATTCATTTTTATTGTTAGACTTATTGGGGTGACATCTGTTAGCAAGGATTACATAGGTCTCAGGCATACAATTCTACAGTGCATTGTCAACTTGATATAATAAGTTCACCACCTAATGTGACTTCTCTTTCCATCACCTTATATTTAGCTTCCCCCCCTCCTCTCCCACCCCCTCCCCTTTCTCCCCTCCCTAACCCACTCGTCCCCAAATAAACATTAAACTATTGATTGTGTCCATGGGTTATTTGTTTGTTTGTTCATTTCTTTTCTCTTTGTTGCTTTCAGTTTTATATT
>PVJL010011144.1:0-44615 GCA_004026885.1 Lyroderma lyra
GGAGATCATCATGCTAAGTGAAATAAGCCAGACAGAAAAAACAAAGAACTGTATGACTTCACTCATATGCGGAATATAAAACTGAAAGCAAAGAAAAAAAGAAATGAACAAACAAATAACCCATGGACACCATCAATAGTTTAATGTTTATTTGGGGACGAGTGGGTTAGGGAGGGGAGAAAGGGGAGGGGGTGGGAGAGGAGGGGGGGAAGCTAAATATAAGGGGATGGAAAGAGAAGTCACATTAGGTGGTGACCTTATTATACATCAAGTTGACAATGCACTGTAGAATTGTATGCCTGAAACCTATGTAATCCTTGCTAACAGATGTCACCCCAATAAGTCTAACAATAAAAATGAATTAAAAAGACAAAAAAAATAAAGTACCTTGATGTAATTTATACTATTAAATAATTTAAAAAATCAATGTGATCCTTTCAGCAAAATCTGAAAAATCACTTGATAAAATGCAGTAAACTTTCTTTATAATGCTCTCTTAAGCTTGATGGAGCTTGTCTACCAGAAACCTATAGCGTACCAACATGATGAATAGTGATAAAATATTTAAAGCTTCCTTGCAGAAAGAAATTAAGGATGGCCCATATTCAAATAGATTAAACTGATGAGCTGTTATAACTAAAAATTGAGTTCAACCAGGAGAGGAGAAACTTTATCAATATACAAAAATCTCTAATTTTTTAGAACACCTAGGGACATGTGAATTTAGATCAGACTATGGATATGTTCTTTCCTTTATAAACTAACTAGCTGAGTTCACTATCATGTATTTTTAAGGCAGTTACGTGGTGCTCATAGTATAGAATTTCTCCTTCTTGCTGAGCTATTTTAATAAAATTACAATGCCACGGTAAACAAGGTATCTGATAGGGGGCATGGAGGGAGGGAGAGAAAAGAAAAAGAAACAGAGCAATCTATTTTCCTATATATTGGTTATTAGTGACTTGAAAATTATATTCATAAACTAAGCAAAAGGTAAATTGCTACAGCTATTTATTTAGGGTTTGTGGACAGAGAGAGATTTTTTTATTTTTAAATAAGAACAGTATCAGGATGAGTAAGCAGAAACTTGAAATTGGAGCACCCTAAAAAGAAGCCACACAGAATAAAATGTGTTCCTGTGACATGCAGAGCCAGCTTTGGACATAATTATGAAAGGCAAATGTTGACATACGTCTGTTTTCTAACCTCTCCCAAATGCCACTCTCACTGCTGATGGATGGTGGCCTGTCGCCGCCCCACACATAGCACAGCACCTTCCTGCCCACCGGACACCACAGAGGGCGTGAAAACGCTGCTCATCCTGACCTACGTTCTCTGATCCTTCACGCACTGCTTCCTCCAGACACACGTTTACCAACCTTAGAATTAATTCTCAGGTCGCAGGGCCCTGATCTCACTTTTCCAAGATACAGAAAAGTTTATTTAAAAACTGATTTATAGTAAATGTTAATATATTGTAACTATGGGATATGTTTCTTCTCCTTTGGACAATTGCTGGTTTTAGTAGGACAGGAACTTTGTTTCAAAGTACTGAATCTTTAAAGGGGGTGAAATATTAGAAACTGAAAGAATTATCTGAAGTTAACACGGATAGGAGCTGAAGAAATGAACATTGTTTTCTCCTAATCCCATTTTGTTTACCTACACTTGATAAATACAAGTGAAATTAATAGATTTATTGGCAGGATAAATCAGTGAATGGAACTCAGCAAAACCAAAACAACAAGTAATAAAAATGGTTGTGATACTTAAAATTGTATTATTGCATCTCAGGTGGTGGGGCTTGGAAGTAAGGAGTGGCACGTGGTGATGGCCCAAGAGAAAACAAGAGGCCCGCACGGTGGAGTCAATAATAATTCTATGACCATAGTTTCATTTAAAAAGCAGGAGATGCATCCTTTCCTCAGCATAGAGCCTTGTACACACCAACCATGAATATACAAGGGCTGTCCAGAAAGCCATGTAATAGGAAAAGTAGAGACATTAATGGTGGGATATTTTTCGGACAGCCCTCATATACGTTGAATCCTATGTCAAGTATTTCCCCTCCTTCGGGTTAGCTTATTGAGAATACCACAGGCCCAAATCAACAGATTTGGTGCATTTCCAGTGTGGGGCCCAGGACTTAGTGCTCCTAACTTAGGGTCACACCGAAAAATAACAGAAATGCGATTACTACTTTGAACAACAGATGGCAGTAAAGTCAAAAGAAAGATGGAAATTTTCCCAACCTCAGCAATTGTGAAGTATCTTTGGCCCTTGACCTCCACAGAGACATCTTTTTGGATATAAAGAGATTCTTCGAAAGGTTGCTGGCTCTAAACACAATTCTTATTACATAGTTATAATAATATTTATTATCCTTTTACCTGATGGTACTTTATATTAATTTAAAATTACAAAAATTATTTTTAAAAATACATTTTATTATAGCATCCTCTTCTTAGAAGATTTTATTTACTCTACCCACTACCTCCTCAAAACTGTTACTGAGTCTGGGTAGGTGTATTAAAAAAATAATGATTTATATATTTCACTATTCTGTTTATTCAACAAGTAGCTCTTAAGCTCATATAATGTTGTTTCAGGATAGACTGAGAAAACAATACTTGTGAGGAATTTATAGAAGCACAGAGATAAAACAGGGCAGAGCCATTTGGTAATGGGAATAATAACATGATGCTAGTCTCTCTGTGGAGAATTAAAGATATTTTTCTGCATGAGGTTCAAAGAGGGTTGAGACCTAAATTTCCAAAGAGAGTAAGCCGAAGGAGAAGAAACAGTAGGAAGAACTATTCCCTGCAAATGGAATCTCATTATGCAAACATTTCCAAGTCAAGAAAAGCATGGTGACTTCAGAGAACTTTAGGTAAGTTGCTATGGTTGAAGCAAAGATTTAAAGTGGGATATAAGGGAAATTTAGCCAGAATGATAAAAAAAAAAAAAAAAAGGCCAAACCGTGAAAGGTCTCCGATGTCAAGCTCAAGAATTTGGAAGTATCCAGAAGGAAGTTATTGTAGGGTGTTAAGAAGGTTTACAAAGCTCATTAATATCCATTATTTTCTTCAGTCTTCATAAAACCATACAAGGTAGTCAGAACAGAATTCTAATATAGAGTTTTTAGGAGGACTAGAAAACTATCCGAAACATTAAGTGATTTCTTCCAGGATCACTCAGCTCTGTCAGGCACAGACCTAGAACGGGACCCAGTGCTCTCTGCAGGGTGTGGAACAGCCTTGTACCGTAACTGCACTTGGACCCAAAGCCATAACTACTCTGAGTCAGTCAAAGCCTAAATATTTTACATGCAGTGGTCTCTAATCCTCACTCAAACCCAAGACAGCTCTTCTTAAAATGGTCAAACAGAACAAGGATGTGCAATAAATGTTAGAAAATGAGAACGAAAGTTTGGAGCAAATGCAAAGATTATTAGCCTTACGTTTAGCTCTGTTACCTATTCAACTGAATCAAGAAAAGTAACATAATTTTCTCTGTTCTGCCTTGGTGTTCAGCTGTTCTGTGGTTGAGAAAGTGTTGGGATTGGAGAATGACATAAACATGACAGAAAATGAAATATTCCTGTGAATTTTAAAGCTTTTCTATACTTTGAATAGATCTTGTATTCTGACTGAAACATTCTCAATTCATACTCCTAAACAGCTCATATGAAGTTCATATTAATATTCATACTTTACAGCGGAGAAATTGAGATCCAAAGAGGTTAAGTGACCTGTACCTGCACAGCTAACGTCAGGCAGAGAAAGCAAATTGCAAGACGAAAAGAGTAAAATGTTCTTAAGCCTGTTTATATGGATAGTGTATAAAAATAACAAAGGAAAATTCTTTATCTTTGGAGTAAGGATTTATTTTCTATTTATAAAAGTGAGGTATGTTCATTACTGAAATTTAAATATGGATTTTTATATTTCAAACAACTAAATATCAAAACTGTAATATAAAAGGAACATATTCTAGAGAGAATGATCATGGAATTGAGCCAATATCCTATTCTCACCTACAAAGTTTCTCAAAAAAATGCCCCCAGTCAATAGGGGGACACAGTAACAAGTTAATAATGTATCTAATGGATGTACTAGGTCGGACAATGAATTTCTCAAACGCATCCTAGAAAAAGTGCTACGTACCTCATTTCTGCATCTCACTATGGTCACCTTTGAAGTACTTTCCTTGGGAAGCTGTGCACCAACACCAGCTCCTTCCGGAACTGTTTATCTGGAATGGTCATCAGAGCTGTCAGCATGCCCAAAATTTGACAATTAAGTTCAAGGACTTGCCACCATGCACTTATGTTGGCAGCACTGTACAAACAACTTAGTAAGGTTGCCAAGGTTGTGACAACTTACCAAGTTGTTAAACAGTGCTGCCAACATAAGTGCACTGTGGCAAATTCGCAAACTTTGTCAGATTTTGGATACAATGACAACTCTGATGGCCATTCCAGAAAAAGGATTCCAAATCTGCTTTGAAGGGTAAACGAGGTGCTGGTATAGGGGAGGCTTCAAAGGTGTCTATAGTGATACTCAGCAGTGAGGTATGTAGCAATTTTTCTAGGATGAGTTTGAGAAATTAATTGTCTGACCTTGTACAATAAAATCATCACTTATAACTAGAAAAATGTACCTTTTTAAAAAAAAGTCATGGAAAATGCCATGTGTTTAAAAAAAATGATAAGAGTCACGTTGTCTAAGTTGCAATGCAACTTCAAGTTAAAATTTAAATAAAACAAGAGTAATCACAGCATTCAAGGTTGGGAATAATGAAAATGAGAGTGGGTTTTTATGAAGCAGACCAAACTTAAACTGGGAGGAAAATTCATTGCATCAAAAGTTCTCCTTAAATTATTATTGTAAAAATAGAAAATGTGAAAGGCATTCATTTTGAATTAGTGACATTATACATATCATATGCCTTGATAATATAAGAGAATGACATTAGGAAAATGATGGAATTATAAAGAATATCTCAATTACATGTGACTGGGTGATGGATTAGTAGAATTTCTTTGATATCAAATAACAAGAACTCGGCTTGAAGCAGATAAATGTGAAGATTGTTTTTATTCAATGGATTTTAGAGAAGCTAACAGACATGACAAGAAATGAAGAAATCAAGGCTATTGGGGCCTTCGAGGACAGAAAGCATGTATTGATGCTTCCATCTCTCTCTCTCTCTCTCTCTCTCTCACACACACACACACACACACACACACACTCACTTTTATTTCTTCTTGGTTTCACTGCTTTATGTGACTGCAAAACAGCCACAGAAAGCTCTAGAATTTTAGACTTGTAAATTTGTGACCTCAGAAGTAATGAGTTTTTCTCACAAACTAGTGTTAGAACAAGCCATGGGGAAATTTGTAAAATTCTCATTTGAGTCATTTACTAATTCAAAAAGTGAGAGTTTTCTGTCCTTCGAACAAAGGTGAATCTTTATTAAAATGGCGGGCAGATCATTCTGGAGAGCTCAAACCAAAAGATGAAAACAAGTCCAAAAATGAAGCTGTGTGACAGAAAAATGTATGAATCGAAAGCCCAATTTCAGTAATTAATTTGAACTAGAAGGCATGTTGCAATGGACAAAAATAAAATAAAATAAAAAACTTCCATAAAAATAGGAGGAAATAAATTAAAATATTTATAGATATAATATTATATGAAATATTATAGGAAACTATGAGTTTAATAAATAATACAATAGTGGAGCTATTTAGTAAATGTAATTAAGAAGATGTGAAAACACACTCAATATTTGAAATAAGTGAATATATCTAGAGGCAGATAAGAGATCAAAAATGATTATTTTCTGAAAAATTTAGAAAACTTTAAGATAGGTAACTATCCATGTGATACTATATATATGCAGTTTCCCTAGGCTTCATTTATGGATCTGAGGCTTCAAATAATAACCCAAACTTGATTGGTACCTTTCATCTGTCTCTCCCCTCCCGTCAAGCTCATTACAAAACCTCCACCTGAGTTCATCTAATGCCCTACAGGGGTGTCTCATGCATGTTTGTATCTAATCACAAGTCTCATACGCTCTCCAGTTGGTTACTGCATGACATTGGCTATTGCTTCCCTTCTCCAGCCTTCTGTTGTCGAATACTGTAGGTCCACTGGACCTCACTGTCTCTCTCTGAACATCTTCCAGGTGGCTCTGTGTCATCCAGAAACTCACTTCTTCAGCTAGGAATCCAGGATATGGAAAGTGGAATGCTCTTTGTTTCAAAAGGAACATTCTTATTACGGACACCAAAGAGGTGTTGATCTTATTCCAATGCCTTACAGACTTTATGAAATCAAACAGCTCTTTCAATTTTGACTTACAGCTTCCTGATTCAACACAATACTCAGACATAAATCCAGGTGGAAAATGGACAGCGAAATAAATCAGAAGGACAGATAATGTGCTTTCCTCAAAAGTGACTCTCCTCTTTGTCAACCAAACGAAGACATTTGCTTATTTCAAAGCAGGTGAGTACACCATTATTTGCTCGTATTTCCTTTGGAAGGAGTGTTCGCTCAGATACAATGTGAAGTACACTGGTAACAATCATGGATCACCTACATTAAAAAGAGAAACAAACCAAAGACAAGCAACAAAACTGTGCAACTAGAGAAAACTGGATTGTCATGACTGAGACTTGCTCTGTTTCCCACCTTTCTAAAATTTAGTAGGGGTTCACTATCTCACTCTCATTGAAACTTTCCTTGGACCAATGATTTCCCAAGTCTTCAAATGAAGCTATCACTTGCAGTCCAAAACAATATAGCCCTAATTTAATTCCATTTTATCTCATGTTGCTCTCTAATTGCTTCATGAATGTCAGTCATCTCTCTGACTAGTCAATGAATGTTGAGTAGGTAGGAAGCAAGTTCTTACACTATGATGACCCCAAATTGCCTAATCTGGTGTTATATATGGAGCAGGGGCTCAGCAAATACTTATTTTCATTCATATCTAATGTACTTGTTGAGCCATTCTTTCTTCTTTCCCAGGATTAGATATTAAAATCATTACTGTAAAAAATCAATTTATATTAGAAATTTCTCAAATCATATTCCTATTTTATTAGCATGTAATTTTCTGAATATGGTAGAAAAATCTCTGCCTGTTAATGAATTCTGTTTCAAAAGCTCTCATTATAAAACTTTCAAATCTCATTAACTAAAGCAGGCATTAAAAATACAAGGATAATAGAATGAAATGGGAAACTGTTGATACAATTAGATTTAGATAACTTTCTTCTTTCACTGAGAGGAAAAAAAAATACTGTCTGGGTAAATGATAACTCAAGCATAGAAAACATACTTTATAAAGTACATGGAATCCATTTGTCTACATTTTCTAGTAGCATCAACAGTTTTCTTGGCAAACTGTGTCCTAGACGTTTGGGGTTTTGGATAGAAACATGAAAATGTGGTTTATCTAAACAAGGACGTTTTTATGATGTGTATGTTCAATAGTGATATGCATTTTAATAGTGATGGAGAAGGAACATATATACCACATAAAGACATCCTTTATTAATTCCAATACTCCACATAAATATACTCTTCAGTAATTCCAGTCCTCAAGTACAAGTGTCCAGGCCTTTATCCAACGGTACGTATTGGAAACTGAGACTCAGTTTACTGACTGCTTTGCCACACTTGTTTAGAAATGGAGGAAAGAAACAGCTCTTATCAAATAGTGTAGATTCCTAGAAAGCGTTGGTCTTGCCCTATGCATTTTTCTTTTCTGTCACTCAGATATTATACTTCCTGAGGCAGAAAGGGAAAAAAATGTGAACAATAAATCGTCTAGTTCTGGCATATTCAAATCCATTAGAGAATCAGAAAACGTCGGCGTAGACGTGGTCTTCCCGTCGTTCTGGACCTACCTGCGACGTGCCTGAGAACCATGACTCATTTAGACTGCAGGCGGAATCATCAGTCCTGACACGCGGACTGATACTTTCTCTAGCATTCCCCAGCACGTTGGATGTTGAATACACTGAATTACATGTTTTATTCGGTTCACTCCTTCATCTGCCCCACTTTTCCCCTCCGTTTTCTAAAATCTCATTCTAGTAGGGTATCTGTTCAGCCCCTAAAGGAACGTCTTTGTGTGTTCCTTCTCCTCCTTCCTGGTTTTCCTGGGAAGAGAGTTTGGGTTAGGGAAAAAGCCCAAGGACACCTAGGGCCTAGACTAACCCTGCCACAAGGTATCTGTGAGATTTTGAACAAATCACTGTACTCCTCTGGGTCTCATTCCTCACCACCACCAAAAAGAAAAAGTGGGAGAAGGGGACATATTCAAACGGTGGCCCTAGAACCAGCAGCATTGGTGATACTTTGGAGCTTGTTAGAGATGCAGAATCTCAGGCCCCACCCAAGACGACTGAGTTGGGAGCTGCATTTCAACAAAATACGCACACGTTTCTTGTGCACGATGAAGTTTGAGAAGTGTGAGGAGATTTTAAAAATGCTTTTTCTCCTGTTACGTATCATTTATGCTTCTCAGTAGAGAGACTATCCCACCACGTCCGTTGTTATTACTGAGAAACCCCACACTATGGTGACTGATACACAGACAGGAAGCTCCTTCCAGGGCCCTTCAGGTCTTATCATCTAATCACCATCTCTCCCTCCATGGAGTCGTGGCTTTGAATTAGACCTTTCTCCCACTCTAGTTCTGTTTCTGCCCCTATAATGAAGTACCACTTCCTGTAAACTGAGTCTGCATGACTTCATCCAGCTGGGAGACCCTCCTGCCAGGCCAGCAAAAGGACCAATCGCATCATCTCTTCTGAGGACAGCACCTGGGCAGGCAAGTGACTGGGCAAAGGTTCTCTGGCCAATGGTGGGTGGAAATGAAAATCGAGGGGGATGGCTTACCACCTGGCGAGGTCCTGAGACCATAAGAGCACTTCGGGTGTCATGCTGCTCTAGTCAGTATTATGTTTCATGCCCATTTTCTGCCCTGCAGCCATTGCTGCCATTGTAATTACAGACTCAGACTCAGCTGCCTTGAGAATGCTGATGGTTGTAAAAAAGAGTACTCACCACAGTGGGTGGGAAGGGCTGGACAAATTGCAAATCTCCCATTGTGAAAGACTGGAAATTTGTGATTTTTGGCTGACTCCCCACCACAGAGAACAATTTTATATGCATATTGTGCCCCATCCACCCTTCTTTGGTTCGTGTTGTTACAAAGAGGGTAAGCGGAAATGAGTGGGCAGGAGATGCTACAGATCCATGTGGCAAGCAAGCAGAAAACTATTTCTGGATTAAGAATAACAGACTCCATTGGTCAAGATTAATGCCTAAAATTAGAAAAATGTTGTCCTCAGGGTTTGCTGTAAAGCATATTTTTAAGGCGGCTCTGTCCCTATACCACCAGGACTCTATCTGAAATTAGACCACAAGCAATTTATTCTTGTAAATCAGGCCTGGGCAGACTTTTTCAAGTCAAGAGCTACTTCTCCAGGTATCACTGTCCACTAGCTATTTATTTTATTATTCAGGTGGTCACCCCAAAATTGCTTGGCAGTCCACCTGTGGACTGCAATCAACATCTTGCTCAGCCCTGCTGAAAATCAAGAAATTATTTGTTATTTAAAGATTCTTTTTGAATTGGTTTTTCTTAGATTCATCTTTTTCTTCTAAGCAGAAATACATTACTCCCCAATATAGGAAGAAATAAACGGTGTCCCACTGGACCCGAAGAGCCCTCATCAATCAATCAGTGTCTTTCCAATTGAGCCTGCATAAAAGTCTAGATGCAGAATTTTTCTCAACACAGAAAAGCAGGCAGCAGGAGCCACTGGAAGATTGGAGGTAATGTGATAACACTTAGAACTCATTTTTTATTTAAAGAAACATTAATTTTTCAAAAATTAAAGTTCCTGAAATTGGGTAATGACATTAAGTTGATTTACATAGTTTCTCTAATCTTCCCCAAGATAATGCCCCACCTACATTCATCCAAACCTTTTTTAATACAATAGCCAATTTTACAGAAAGAAAAGAAAAGGAAAGAAAAGAAAGAAAAAGAAATATGAATATTCTCTGTCTCTCCATTAATGTCTTAGAGTAAAGAGGATATGTTGCTGTTGCTGTTGTTTGCTTGTTTTTAAGATAAAATTCAACTGATATAAAATGCTTCAACCACTTTAGAAGAGTTTGGTAGTTTCTTAAAAAGTTTAAGTTAAATTTACCATGCCACTCAGCAATTCTACTCCTAGATACCTATTTAAATGAAAACACATTTTCAAACAAAACTTTCAAGTCAATGTTACTATTAATAGTACTATTATTTATAATAGCTAAAAATGGAAAATGATTCGAAAAAGTATGGAACCTCCTACATATAATAGGGTGCTACTCAGCAATAAAAAACAATGAACTATTGATACATGCTACCACAAGGATAAACCTCATCAATATTGTTAAGTAAAAGAAACCAGGCACTAAAACCACATAGCGTATGGTCTCATTTGTCTGAAATGTGCAGAAAAGGCGAACCTACAGAGACAAAGCGTATCAGTGGTGGCCTGAGGCTGAGGCTGAGAACGGGGCTCACCTATACATGGGCATGGGCCAGTCTTACTGGGACGATGAAAATGTCCTAAAGCTGATTAGCGTGATGCTTGTACAACTCGGTAAATTTGCTAAAATTCAAATGGGTGGCTTTATGATATGCAAATTACACCTTAGCGCAGTTACTTAAAACATTTTAACTGACAAAGGTAGGGAAGCACCGCAGCATTCAATGAGAAGAACGCACCAAAGAGTGGAAGGAGTTGGGAAAGTTTATTGAGGGCCACCACTAGCAGTGGGCTGAACTGTCTCCCTGAGGGCACTACTAAAGGGAATAGTGCCAGCATTATTTTAGAAGGGGCGTGCCTGTGCTGGTGCTAAAGGAGACCCACAGGAGGGGAGGGGTGCAATCAGAATTCTTTTCTGTTGAGCTCTCAGAGCGGCCTGTCACGCAGCCGCCGTATTATTATTTTTTTTTTTTTTAATAGTCACTCCCGGCAGGCCTGGATCAGGTTAGGTTTTTTTGTTTTTGTTCTCTCATTGATTCTCAAACGTGAAATCTGATTTCCTAAAAATCCTTTGGTCTGTAATGCTCTCCTTCCTCTTTTCTGTCAAATCCATCATGTCAAGACCATAGACTTCTTACTCACCCAGAGGAAAATTGTCTTCCAAACAATAAAAAGCTGGGGCACAGACTGGGGAAACACTTGCTCAGAGACTGAACTCAGGCAAGATATGTCCAAATCTCACCCCATTAACCACCGATCTGTATTTGCCTACTAACTTAAAATCCACATTCACGATTTTCAGTTTTAATCTAGAAGCAACAAGTTTTAACAGTCCTCAGTAGGAAAATAACAAAAGGCATTATAGCTCTGTAAAGAATGGATTGAAGAAGGTAGATGTCACCTTGATGACTGGATGAGGAATTCTGATCACCTGTTCTATTGCAATGGAATAGTGAAAAGTGTAGACATTAAAGTCGTATTTGAGATCTTAAAATAAATATGGTTTAAGTCCATTGGATATGAGGGAAACTTGTGCAATTGATTAGAATAATGGTACTATTAGCTAAGATAGAAAACATGCAAGGAGACCAGGTTGCTAGGATTTGAGAGCGCAGAAGCCTAGCCACCACACCACCAGGGAACCATAGGTTGCTAGGATTTGAAAAGCTTATGAGCTCAAATTTTCACCAGTTGAGGTTGAGACAACCATCCAGGTAGAAATTCTTGGAGGGCTGTTTGCTACGGATGTCTAGAAATACAAGAAGAACTACTGGACTAGAGATTTAAATTTGAGAGTTACCATAAGGAAAAAAATGACGGCATGTGATGTCATGGAATGGATGAAAGAATCAGGAGAGAGAATATTATGAGAAGAGATGTTATGACCAAACTTTGTATCAGGAGAAGGGAAAAAAATTTTCTTTTAAGTGGCCAATCATTTAAAGATAAGAAGTAATGTACAGAAAGCAAATAAATTGTGTCCAGTGAAGGTTCAGTTGACTCCCCTACCCACTGTGGGAAAAGCCAGTTTTACATTCATTTGCAAATTTACTTCAATATTCCTGATCTATAATGTGCCTTTTCTTTGGATTCTTTTTTTTGGATTAGTTGTGACATTTTTTTGTTTCTCTCCTTTAATTAGTGAGTTAAGTCAAAACTCTGACATGGATCATTTTATGTATGTTTGAAGGTTGTAACTTCACCTTTTTAAGAAGTTGTCCTTGGAGTCAGCATATTCCATTTTGCAACATCTCAACAACTATTAAAATCCAAAGGAAATGGAACATTTTTCCTCCCAAATCCTGGGTTTCCTAGTTGTCTTTTAAAAAAGGTATCATCCATCTCCAAGTCACCCAGGCTTTCGTTTTTATAGTTTCAAAAAGCAAAACAAAACAATAAAAACTCTGTCACCCTTACACACTCATATACAATTCTAACTACTCAATTGTCTCAACCCTTATCATAATCCCTTCAAACGGATACTTTGCATCCACCTGAGAAGAGCAACTATCAAAATTTTGATAGTGTGAAGGTAGAATAATATCTGCCTTCCGTAGTATGGCTTCCAGAATCTCCACGGGGCTCCCTGGGGTTGCATACAGCCCCAGGAGTTTACGCTCTCGATGGGTAACTCCCTGAAGGCAACTGGTATGTACAAGTGCATGACCGAAATGAGAACCCAAGTCCACTAGAATTATACCCCATCTACCCTCCATTCTTATTTCTCCCTTACACTTTCTATGATCCTAAACTGTTCCCCATTTTTTTCTAACACATGATCCTTGTAAGGATCACATCTGTATATTCTTGCCTATAATATCTATTTTATTTGTAATACGCTTTCCTTAGTGATCCTATATCTAAATTCCATCCATTCTTCAATGGTTACCCTAAGTTCCACCTCTTCAATGAAAATTTTCTTTATCTGGAATGTTCTTCTAAGCATCATATTGTAAATACTTGCATATAGGTATTGCCTCCTTTTTGTTGAGTGTAGGCTCCAGGTGGGCAGGGACTGGGTTTTCTTCAACTCTGCCTCTCCTACCAAGTTTAAAACAGAGCTAGCTCCATAGTCGACATCTGACAAATAATTGTCAAATATATGAATATAACAGTAAGCAAACACATTATTCTACTAAGTAGACGTGGACTAATGAAGGGAGTCTCCTCTTTTTGCCTTGTATTTAAAAGGATGTTATGTTCTTATTTAATCCATCTGTCCTCCCTTTTAGTGCAAGACATTATGTCCAGCAATTAGGCAGTTAGAGGCAATGAGTGAGATGTTTTTCTGTGCCTTTCAGACGCAATTGCCAATAGAAATTAGCATTTCCCTTCCACAGGAGCCCTCCGCAGCTGCAAAGAGTGACTCACTGAATGGCATGTGACACTGATTATATTATCTGGCGATAAGGGGGTCACAATTAAATAAAACCCTTTGCCAATGTGTGTGTTGCTACTCCAACCCAGATGAGCAATCTTCCCCTTTCCCACTGAGTTAATGCAGATCTTGGAATAATGGAAGACAGACTTCTGCCACCCTCTGTCATTCCAGCAAGGTCCTGTTGTAGAATAGGTGGTAGTAACTCAGTTGTAATTAAAGAAGATCTGATATATTATTTCCTAATGAACTCAAGTGAAGTCATTGCCGACTTCTTCCCAGGGCCTCTAATTAGGCAATAAGGACTACATCATGAGCAATAAGGTCACTTTGCTGGGCTAGCGATGAGGGATTAGACAGCCCGCAGGGAGTCTCCGATGGCCCAGAGAGCGAGGCAGGGAGGCGGCGGTTTGAAATGGGACATCCTCCATCCCTCTTGCCATCTGCTTCCAAATTACCTAGGTGGCAAGCACTGACGAGGAACAAATTGGATTGAAGCTAGAACAAGAAGCTTGACACCATCAGTCACCAGCCCAGCATTTAAACCAGAGTAATACTACGAACCAGGGATTCTTTGTCTAATTATTCTGGTCCTTTATTGAATTCCAAGGTTTTCATATACACTACCTTATTGTGAATCCTTGGGAAGCTTCAAGGGGTTAGAATAGCTGGTTTTTATTTTTCCTGCCTCATGCATGAAGAGATTGGGATGCCAAACCTTAAAGTAGCATATGCAGTGTGGGAAGGTCACACACTCATCATTGTCTGCGCTGGAGTCCTTCCATCTAGTGCATTCCAAAGCTATTTCGATATGTGATTTCCTTTGCTATCAACCAGCAGAATGGTACACCTTGTTTCCTGGGTAGATTTTTAGATGAGAAAAAGGGTGTTGTCTCTACCTCCCTTCAGTTCATCTAAGGCAGCCTCCAGGCTTCCCCCTGTTTTGGTTACACGAGGGCTGTCTGGAAAAACCCAGCCATCACTGCCTCCATTTTTCTTATTACATGGCTGGGTACTTTCTGGACAGGCCTCGTCTGTATGAAAAACCAGGCACTGTGTCTAGCACACCTTTCTGATTCTGGAGTCTGTGAGAGCTGTTCGACAACTCTCTGGGTTATAAGTAACAGACAGCAAAGCAAAACTAATTGTGTCTGCAGACACGCAACTAAACTCCCTCCCTCCTGCAGGAAACCCGGTTTTCCTCCCTTTGCTCATTCATGTCCATATTCTTCATCTATAAATGTGCTATTCCTTGACTTTGTCTTTGGATTGGTTGTACTATTATACTTGTGTGGTTTTCTCCTATGAGTTTTATAGAAAATCTTTAACCTGTATTTATTTTGTATCTGTATGACAGCCATTATCCCACCTGCTTTTAACTCTTTCATGGCATTAATTGACTTCAAGTTTTTTTACAAAATATGTCAAAAAGCCACAAAAAGGTGATATTTTGACTATTTTATGCATTTAATAATATATTTTGAGCTGTTTTGTCTATAAATGGCATTATTTTTATTTTATATTTTTATATGGTAATGAATTTACCATTATATTGAATTTTAGCAAAAAATACTCAAAACATACTCAGTGGCAACAATTAGATTTAAGTATAGATAAATTAGAATCTAATAGCATTGATGACATAAAAATTTATTACAAAATGTTACATAAAATGGCATACAAACTATCTTTGTTGTTGATAGTGCAAACCATAGGAAAACACATTAAAACTTTTGGAAATGGAGAAAATCCTTGAAACAGTTTCACACTGAATAACAAGGTTTTCTTTTTTGTTTGTTTGTTTGTTTTGAGCTCATGGGGTAAATTCTAACGCTGCAGTTAGTGGGTGGAAATATTCATTCAGATATATCTAAAAGTCACAGCAAAGGGGTTAAATGATACATTAATAATAAATAAAATTTTGTTGGTTTAGATATTACCTATAGTTGCAGTAAAGACCATATGGCCACAAAGCAAGAAATGTTTATTCTCTGACCTTTTCCATAAAATGTTTGCAGACCCTCCTCTAGAATAATAGATATTGAGTCAAGCCTCATGCATCTGAAGGATCCACTTCTGGATTTTCCCTACATGTCCGCGTATTAGGAGAGTAGCATAAATAATAACCAGTACAATAATGTCTTACTTTTCCCTAAATTGCTAAAAGAGCTATTTTGGAATATGAAATACGGTCTTGGACAGGATGTTAGGAGCTTTACTATGATTAGTTGTGGTATGTTTAGCAAAGTTTCTTATTTCTGGGCTTGAACTTTTTCATATGTAAAATAGATGTATAATTTTTGTTCTAATTTTAATATTCTTTTTATGCTTATCCTTTAGTGATTACCAAGGCTGATTTTTTTTTCCTGGTTGAAGATAATTTCTTGGAGGAAAATCAGAATAAATAAGATCAGATCATCGTGTCCTGAAACAGATGGAACCTGTGCTTAGAATACATTATAAAATGATTACATTGGGTGAAAAAACCATCTAATTCCAACCTGCTCCCACCTCAGAATGACTGAGCTGTTAAGATATTAAGTAGAAAGGATGCAGTGATACTATTGAAAAGGAGCAAGAAAGGAACCTAAGTTAGACTTCAGAGATCCTTGCAAGAAAATTACAATTTGACTTTCATTTGTAGGGCATGGCCAAGAAAATATCACAATCCATCACTTCAGCTTATCTGTGTATAGTGAGCCATGTATATACTGTTACCTTATCAGCTTCAACTCGGAAGGCAGAGAAATGTATTTTTGGACCCCTTTCCTTTCACCCTGACTTCTCTTTCCTCAGCTGGCCTCTCCTTTTAAGGTCCCAATACCAAGTGCTTTTATGCTGTATTCTGAGCTGCAACACTGTCTGCTCTCCCCTGGGGAAGTGATTTCTTTAGTTCTGCTATGAACTCTCAAGAGTCTCAACTATAAAATCAAATTCCCTTTACTTGACATACCCAAACTTTAGTCACTCATTCAACAATTAACTTACTTAGTTCATTCAGTTTGCTGTAACAAAAATACCATAAACTGAGTGGCTTACAAAGAACAAACATTTATTTTTCACAGTTCTGGATGCTGGGAACTCCAAAATCATAGTAACAGCAGATTTCATGTCTGGTGAGGGCCTGCTTCCTCATTAATGCCCATTTTCTCACTGTAATCTTGCAAGGTAGAAGGAGAAAGGAATCTCTCTAGACATCTTTCATAAAAGGATATTATCCCATTCATGAGGACTCAGTCCTAATGACCTGATCACTTCCCAAAGGCTCCACCTCCAAACACTATCACATTAGAGATTAGGTTTCAACATATTAATTCTGGGAGAACACAACCATTCAGTCCATAGCACTTGCTAAACGCACGTCATTAGGCATCCAGGATACTCTGATAAGCCATTATGCCAATAATTAAGATCATGTAAAATTGCAACTGTGAAAAATTCTTTGTAGAAGAAACAGAAGGTTCTATGAAAACCGGGAAGGAGAAATTTCACTTAGTATAAAGTTCAGTGAAGGTTTCCCCTAGGAAAGGAGAAGAGGAGAAGAATTTTCTGGGCAGAACACAGAGCGCATGTAAAGCAGTACTAAAGAACTAAAGAAGGACATAGAGGCTGAGATGGAATGAATGCAGGACGATGTTTAAGAGCAATCGAAGATGTATATTGATCCTGACCATGACAACGCAGAGCTTTAGAAGCCATTTAAAGAGATTCCGCTTTATCCTGAGCAGTGATGCTACCTAAAGACAAGATTTTGTTAGCTGCTGTGTGGAGAAGAGATTTAAGAGGGCCAGGTTGGAGCTGAATACATGAGTTAGTCATCCATTGCAATTGAGCATGCAAGAGAACTAGCAAATACCATACAGTACTTGCTATGTGTCAGGCGTTATTTGAAGAGATTTACCTTGTCTACACGCATAGTCCTCTATTTTATAGATAAACAACGTAAATACTGAGAAAGGTTAAGTCATTTTCCAGACCACATCAGTAATAAGTGGGGGAGGAAAGGTTCATACACTGGCAGTCTTACTCCAAAGTCTATAGTCTTAACCACTATGATTTGTTTCCTCTGTAAAATTTGGCAAAGCAACTATGAAAGTTGATATTGAAGGGATTTCCCTATTTCAGCAATACCCACGTACACAGATACAAAATGTGTGAGTGTGTATACATAAATACCTATTCACATATATTAATACACACTAATGTAGCATGCTCAAATGCTCCACGAGTTTGGAATTATAGATAGGACCTCCTGGGACAGAGAAATATGGAAATCAGCCTAGGGTTTAACCTTGAAGAGAGTAGATCAATAGAGAACACCTGTTTATTGCACGGAAGAAGTCCTTGGGGGTGAAGTTCTGATTGTCTCAATGTGAAACCTCAGCAAGCACTAAAGACCATGGGACATGTAACAGGAAAATCAGTGTTGCATTCCACCTGGATCGCTGTTTATAGTTACCCTACCCTGAGTCTCCCTCATGGGACAATGAGACCCACGCACTTACTGCTTATGAACTTCAAGTTACTTAACCTCTCCGAACTCGAGCTTTCTCTAACATGCGTCGAAAAGGTCAAACCAAAGAACTGTTGCGGAGTTTCAAAGATATGTCTACATATATTTTAGTTTCTTCCCCTTTGCCTATTTTCAAAAGTGTCTTCCTTACTAAATTCCCCCTTCCCTTTCTCCCTCTGATATTCTCTCTATCCTTCTCTTCCATGTTTCATTCATTTCCTCTTATGACTTTATCTAAGAATTTTTATATCCATTAATAAAGAGGATAGAGATATAGATTCCTACAGTGTTTTATTATTTTTGTCCATCTATCTGTGTCCATATTACTTTCTTTTCAGCTATTATCTATCTACCCATCTATCTGATATCTGCCTATAATCTATCTATCATCTATCTGTCTTGCTTAAAAATAAAAAATATTATGTAAATTCTTATATTGGTTCTCTGACCAAAATTGACTTATTTTAAAACAAATTATAAGGGTCCTGGAGGCAATCAAGAAACATACAGCACTGTTCCTTATTTCTTTCTCCTTAAAAAAAGGAGAAAAGAGGCACCCCAAGGGCCTCTATCCCTTCATTACTATAAGCACACTTCTCTTTTTATTACATTTTGGTGTTTCACTGAAGTTGTAACATTTTCCAAAGACACTCTTTTTTTAAGAGGGCATATATACCTTACTACTAAATTTCTGCTTTAGAACTATGGTATTCCAAATATGACCTTCTAATAACAAAATGACTGTTACAGGCACAGTAATGCAGAGGAGATGGTGCTGTTTTGTTAAGGATTCTTGTTTTGTTTGCAGGAGCTCTGGCACTTCCTCCCCATTTCACTGAATCAGCACTGACTGGGGACTGTTGCTGGGAACCCCACCCCCACCCCCCACCCCCACCCCCCGCTTCCTGGAGCTTCATCCTTTTATCATGCATTATGGATAATTGTATTTATTATTCAAGACTGGATTTATGTTTTCACCAAGGCAAACACACTGACCCCTTCACTCATCATCAGGCCATCTTTAAGAAATTCTGAGCTGCTGACCCAGCAGCAGCACAAGGATCCTCGAGGCCTGGTCAGGTGGGAAGCCTCTGACTGCTTTTGACCAGAGATGGATGGCTTACTCCGCTTTCAAGAATGAGGATAGTCCAAGGATGTGAGATGCAAAAGGAAGTAGCAGACAGATTAGGAACATGTATCTAAAAGAGATTTCACTGAGGCATTTGAGGTGACTAGATTGAACAACTGGGTGGATTTGCTGCCGTAGGCATGGCTGAAAGCATGTTGGGGTATGCTGTGTGACAGGTATTTCTCTTAGTTAAGTGTTCTACAATGTGACCTATCTGCAGCTAATTCGAAGAGGGAGGGAAACATCGAAGATTTCAGGCTCTGGCTAACTCATTCTTATTCTTCATGTCTCAGCATAATAACTACTACTCAGATCTTCTCTCCCCAATATCAGTGATGTAGATTCTCCCAGTTATACTCTCTCAACACCTTGCTTTGTTTGTTTGTTTTTCTTCATCGAACCTACTAAATTTGTAATTATTTATTTAAGGGTGCTACTATTTTGATACGATCTTCTCTTTGGGTTATCTGAGTAGCAGGTCTCTACCAAAACCCACATGAGTCATCAACTTGTGGGAGATTTAGTATTTGTAACCAATAAAAGGTAAAAGGAAGTATCAAGGTAATATTCAGCTTCTCACATAAAAAAAGAAAGAAAAAGAAGAAGACAAGTGTCATTTGAGAGGGAACTGACCCAGAGTCCTTAATTGATCTGCATTTATCATGTAAAGGGCTGGGCTCATAATGGAGAGTAGACCCCTCTCCAGAGGAGGCTTTGGCAGCTAGACAAGCAATGCGCATCTAGAGAGTATCTCAGAGGAGAAGTAAAGGAAAAGACTGTTCTTTTCCAGCTTGGGGATTTGGGGACTGTAAGGCAAAATTAGGGATGTGCTGGGGGCTTGCCCTGCTACTTGTGTGTGCCTCCAGGAGCAGGCTGTCACAGAGAGACCTGCAGAGATGCCACATCCAAGTGAATCTGACAACCTGTCACAACCAAGCAGAGAGAGGGCTTGACATTTATTTCCACAGCTCTGATTTTATTTCCTCTGTGGCAGGAATGTAGAACTGAAAGACAGCTGGCCTCCAATAGTGCCTGCTAAGTGGGGGAAAAGTGCCAACTACGTGGAGGTCAGAGGACGAGATGAAGGAAGAAAGCAAAAGTTCAAGGGTCATAGTCAGGGAGAATTAAGGCAAGGCCGGATTAGCAAGGGGGAAGGTGGTGAATGCTATTCTGGGGCATTGACCTAGGCACAAGAATGAACCATGGTTCACTAGTCATGAACTTGAGCATCAGAACCCAGCAGGGCACAGAACCAGGTAGACAAGAGATTAGGGCACACCAAAAGCCAGTACACACCATGGGACTCTTTTCACCTTACTGCCAAGGACATGAGGCTACCTAAAGCAAACATTCTTTTCCTTATTCCTGCAGGTTCCATCTCAGAAAGAGCGTCAAGAGAAAATTATCTGGGAGACGAACAATTTTATCCAACAGAGGATACCATTTGAGTTAGTGAATCATAATTAGCCTCAAATTGTATTGAACATTTGATTTTTCTCCCAAGACGGTGCGTAAGAGGATGTAGGTGAAAAATCTTTATGGTTATAGATAAAAATCAAGAAATTACATTGTCTTTTCACATTCACGTTGTAGATGAGGGAATTTCACCATCCCACTACATCTGTTTATCTATGCGATTATCTATTTAATATCTGTCTTCCAAGATACGTTTCATGTGAGGAATATTATATTTACTATAGTATTCCCGGTACATCAAGTACCCTCACGAGGCACTGAATTATTTGATGAATAAATGGATGAATAATGGAAGAATTCATAAATTGATGAAGGCATGTGAGGGACCTTTATGTTGTATTTCTGATATATACATCCAGATATTACTAGACTACAGTGGCGCCTAAGAACACAGAGAAGATTGTGGCAACACTGCCTTCAGAGTGCAAGGAAGTGGTTTAGGTACTATGTACCCAGGAGAAGCCATTCTGTTCTCAAAACCTGCAAGGCTTCATGGGGCACCTTTTCAGGCTGGGTGAAACAGCTGAGACACAGAACAGGAAAGTGCCATAGGAATTACGATGTTTACCGGCTTGGTTTCTCTTCATTATTATTTTTTTAAAGAGAATTAATAACAAAATAATACACATTTGTCAGGAAAACAAGCAAAGGGGCTGACTGAGCATTTTCACAGTTCACCTGAAAATCTTATTATTTCAGGGAAATTTTTTAAAGCACCAATTCTCCAAAGACATAGTTTCAGCAATTAATTCCTGCTTTTTAACTCCAAAGCATACTAATTTGACATCCATCAGGGGAAAGGGGAAAACCTTCTAAGAAACTAGTGGCTGCAAATACAGTACACACAAATTAACCCTCAAAAAATTATCTTCTATAAATACATCATCCCATCATGTATACATTGAGTGGGGTACATATGTTTTTTTTAATTACCTCATCTATTTGCCTGCATACGCATGTGGTAGTTCTAAATATGGATTGTCTTGATACATATATGCTTGTATCTATTAGCAAGTTGTCATAAAAATTTTTTTCTAGGTCTACCCCATGCCACATGTTATAAAAAATTACGGTGGGGCAAAGAAATATTGCATCTATATTATCAAGGAATCAAGGAATCTTCATTCCTCTGGAGGAGATGGGCTCACAAACATTCTATGAACTAAGACATAATCAAATCCTAAAATTGAGCTGTTTCTATAGGAGTGGGTGGATCAATGTGGTTGAGTCATTGGAGTAACTTCATCCAGGTAAGATTCAAAATGAGCCTAAAAGAAGGAAACGAGGGGCAGACAATTAGGGCTATAAACAACTGAAATCTAGTTAAAAAAAAAAATTAAGGACAGAGAGAGAGTAGCATGTTACATTGGAGGGGCAGAACAACGAACCCAGGAGAACAAGTTTGCAGTTCTGATTTGGCCACCAGTTCCCTGTGTAACATCTTCAGGAATGAAACTAGAAAAAAAATCGGTAAGGTAAACACATTCCAATTTACATAGAAAAAGAATTTTTTTTATTTGATTCTAAAATCACCAATATCATGCTCTCAGGTTGTTAACAAGAATCAGAGCTGAAATTGTAGGTTTCCCGAGCAAAAAAAATCAGAAAGAATCCCTTCTCCATTGTTGACAGAAAAACAAACTCTAATGTATTGGTGCTTACTACATGTGGAGAAACAGAAGAATTGATCACACGACAATTCCAAAGCATTGAAAGACGTGTAACTCACTGTAGACCACTGGAATTTAGAGAAGTCAAGTGCAGTTAAGAAGCTGCCAAAAGCAAGATTTAGTGATGCCTTTGAAGTCTGGATATACTTTGTTGATATTCAAAACTTTGAGTTACTAATAATATTTCACATGTGTATAGCATGTCGAACTTCTCAAAATAATCACATTAGCTTTTAACATTTATTCTTCTGTGTAAATCACTGTTTCCATTTTATAGGCAAAAACACTCAGACACAAAGACATCAAATGATGATATGTTGAAGTTTAGGCAATGAATTTGTAACAGCCCCCAACCTAAAACCTACATCTACTCATACTATACTCTTAACTATAGTTTTTTTTTCCATGTGGTGGCTATGGTTCTTTTAGAGTTGCTTCTAGTGTTTTTAATGCTTTATCTATGGCTGCCTTCACAGATCTTTTTGAGGTATGTGCATCCATATGTCAGAAACGGGGGCGTTCTGATAAATATTTAATAACTAACACTCTGGGAGAAAAGTCTCCAGTATTGCTTTATAATATTTGCCAATTTCTGTGGTGTAAATACTCCCATCATGGCTAATTTAAAGCGGCCAATGTAATGTCACTGAAATCACGGTTGTAATAAAAGGCAATGTCAGCTAGTTCCAGTCTCCCTTCTTATATCTATTAGTTTAGTTCCATGTAAATTGATATGATTCACCAGATCTGAAAAAAATCTGATTATCCTCTCAAAGTTTCACTTTGCCTCAGCCTGAGTCCATAGACTTTAACTAATTTGAACATATTATGATACTTTCATGAAAGCTTCAGAGAGAAATATAAGAAAAATAAAATTTGGAGACAGATGGAAACAAGGTGTTTGACTGAAAGGAAAGAAATGATTCCTTCCTAGAAATGGGTAGCCTGCCTTTCTTTGTCAAATTGTTACATGAGCTCCTTCTCCTCCTCCCATATGACTTGGATATATACCCAAATCTACAATTATACCCATCTCTAATTCAGCTTCTTCAGTTTCCTGAGCTTTAGACATTCATATATTTGAATGCTCTGTGAACATCTTCAGCATGTTCAAAACTGAATACAGGAATACTGGTCTCAACCACAATAACTTTTCTCTTTATATATTCCCTAACTGATTAAGGAAGAAAACAAGATTCAATTTAGACCTCTCCAGCCTCACCATTGTAGCCAATCCATTAGCAAATCCTAATAATTCCAAGATCCAACTTTTTTCTTAAGTTTATGTTCAATTACGATTTTGCAATTTCTGTCTAACTTTTTGGCATCGTGTCTTAGCCAGCTCAGGCTGTTATAACAAAATACTATCGATCATGTTGTTGAAATAACTCACAGTTCTGGAGTCTGGGAAGTCCAAGATCAAGATGCTGGCCAATTTAGTTCTTGGTGAGGACTCTATTCCTGGCTTGCAGCTTTTCACTGTGTCTTCACATGAGAAGGTAAGAGACAGCTCTGGTCTCTCTTCCTCTTATAGGGGCATAAATCTCATCATGAGGGTGATGCCTATCACCCATCTCATCTCAACCCATTATCTTCCAAGGCCCCATCTCTATAAACCATCCCACTGGAGGTTAGAGTTTAAACACCTATGAATTTTAGGGACCCAAACATGTTGTACAAGGTCCCTTCTGCTCTCCAGAATCATTGCTTACCACTCATGTCTCATACTTTACATTGTGATATCAGACTGGTATAGTGACCCAATATATTTTCACCCTCTTGCACTCCTTGAGATTTATACTACCTGCAATACACACCCCACAGCCTTATCTCCTTTGTTTCTACAATTACTTCTTCATCATTTAATATCTACCTCGGTGACAACCCCTCTAGAATCTTCCCTGAATCCTGTCCTCAATTTGTTCCTCTATATTCTCATTGCACACTTTTCAGATCCATGACTTAGAATATTACAAATAATGACATGTTTTTAAATGCCCTTCCTTAATATTCCTTAAGGAGAAAGATAATATTTGTTTTTATACTTCCAAGACTAAGCACAGAATTTGGCACATCAGAGCTTAACAGTATCATTAAAGGATGAAGAAATATCTCAGCATATGAATTTAAAATAGTTATATCAGAGAGCTATAACATGGAAGAAATAACCTAAGAACTGGCAATTCTGGTTCAATTTGACCATGTGTGCTGTTTATTTTGCTTGACAGTCCTAAAATTCTTCAGCTCATTTTCAGTATTTGTAAATTAATTATGAAAGAGAGGCAGCTTTAGGAGGCAGATGCAAATTGTTTTAATCGAGCACTTAAGTTCCTAGCTCAGGCCTTTGCAGAAAACATCAACGATGATATGGCATTGCAACTTGACGTTATGTATTATATTCCAGAGATTTAGGAAGGAGGGTCACTTGCCTTACTCCTGCTTCTTAAGTGTCCTGGACAAAGAAATAGACAGGCCTTCCTACTTGAAGAAGTGGTCTTACTTACTGGTTAAAATGAAAATCTGAAATTAGAAGGATAAAGGCTAAAATTCCTTGCCTGCCTCTTATAACCAGTGAAAACTTAAGCAAGTCCATTAAACTCTCCAAGACTCAAATTTCCTCATCTGTAAATTGTGGATAGCAATCAATATATGAGGGCTGTCTGGAAAAAATGCAGCCATAAATGCCTCTATTTTTCATACTACATGGCTGGACAGCCCTCATATGCTTCCCAAGCTTATTATAATAATCAGTTTAGATAAGGCATGGGTATTGGTCAAGGTTTTTTGTTGTAAGCCTCAGAAACTGACTCTAGTTATTGTAAGCAACAAAAGAAAAATAGATTGGAAAAACAGATCTATAGATCTATTTTATTGCTTACAATAGATCTATAAGATACAGTTATAACCACACTTGTAGTAGCAGACTTGAAAAACCGTATCTGAGGAAAATTTTAGAAGAACATGGTGCAGAAGGCAGAAAAACTATCAGGAACTATGTGACCTGAAAGCCCCCCCACTGTGGACGACATACCTAGCTCTTCTACCTGGGCCTTCAGACCGTATGAAATCTAACCTTTGTTTAGGTTTTTTTTGTTACTGACCCCAGATTCAAAAACTTGCACAGGGACATCAAATTACCCATAATCTAATCATGTTTCTTCAACCACTTTTTTGAGAGTGGAAGATGGATAATTGCTTCTTACAGCTTCTTTAATAGTTGGCCAGACTCTCTTTGCCACCAATACTAAACATAATTGGGGTTTTTTTCCCAAATAAGGAGGGATTCAACTCTATTCCATGAAAAATGGCAAGTCACCATTCTAATCAATTTGCCTGTCCATCATCCACAGGTGCTTTTCTTCCCCTATGTACACAAGATTACTCCCTCATTCCGTCACTATCCTTCTTGTAACCAAAACAAACAAACAAACAAACAAACAAAAACCAAAAAAAACAAAAACAGAACAAAACAAAACGAAAATACTTCCTCAAAGGGAATAATTCAAATTACAAGTTATCCGACCCAACTCTTGAATCCAGGATTTGGGGGTAAGGCACGCTCATCTATAGTAATCCACTCCTGATATTTTGCAAAATATTGACTAAAGGATCAATATAACCAAAAACACAAAACTTCATAAAAATATAGGGACCAAAAATAATAGGAAAGCAAAGCAAAATCACTATGAATAAATAAATAATAAATACATTACATACATACATACATACAAAAACTTATTATTTTTTTTTAAATATGCTCTTGCCTGTATTAGGTTGCTGAGTCTTCTATTTACTTAAACAAATTTTTTTATTCAAGTTTAATACACAGAAAAACGCATAACTATGTGTCTTTCAAAAGTTTTTTGCAAACTAACCAAATCTATGAACCAACACTGAGATTGAGAAACAGACTCTAGGACCTCACCTGAATCTTCCTTGAGTTTCCTTGCAACCATTATTGCCTCCAAATATGCCCCTACACCTGGCTAGTAACAGTGTAGAATAGCAGTTAGTTTTCCCGTAACTTTTGTTACTAGACACTGTAGTAGATCTACTAGGTCCCATCGATAACTTCTCCCTGGCAACATTGTGTTGCAGAAACCTATTTTTTCTTGACAGTCAAAATCGATCACCCACTTGACACAATGCCCTTCTTTTTCAATCTCTTTGCCTGGTTGTGTGAGGAACACTGGAGCATGTTGGTAGGAGTGAAATATTATACTGGCCAGGTGCAAGTTAACTGCTTCTTCTGTTTTCTATTTATCAGCCTAATGACAAAACATTTGTCACCAGATGCTAGGGGCAATGCAATTTTGCTCTTGTAAGGAATCCACTTTTGCTATTGGTGTTTATCATGTAATCCATTGCTATTTTTCAATGTCATGTGTGTCTTTTGTATTTGGCCACAGGAAGATGTAATGAGGATGTGTGGGAATTATCTCTCTTACATCTTATAAGTCTTAACAGTTGCATTCACATCTGAGACTCCCCCAGGCAAGTTGGGATTTACTATTTTGGTAGGAATGGAGTTCCAGTGGTTCTACAGGCACTTATTCTATGAAGTCAACACTCAGTTTAGTAAACTACTGATTGCTGTTTATAAGAATCAGTGTTCTCTGAGCCGGGATCCTGAAGTCCTGACAGTTCTGATGATTGAATTTTTTCCTAAATCCTTTTAGTCTAAGTCTTGTGTTAAAGGGTAGGAAAATATTTTAGAGTACAAATTTTGGTGGTGTTACATTCTATTTTTTTAAGAGTATAGAGGCTCATCTTTTTTCAAGGAATTCTGGAATTGTAAATTGAAAAATAAGTGAGAAGCCTAAACAAAAAGAGGACCCTCGTGGACTGCTCTTCTGTTTTGCTTCCAGTAACCCCATGATTAAGTAATAGTCTTAAAATGTGTCTGCATATTATAATAGGCAATTCTGACCATTAGCCTCACTCCCTATATTAGTCACAATTTTCCAGAAAAACAGAACTAATAACATACTAGTATATAGGTAGAAATAGATAGATATTATAAGGGAAGATTTGTTATAGGAATTGACTCACAATTATGGAGGCTGAGAAGTCCCACAGTCTGCCATCCACAAGCTAGAGAAGCAGGAAAGCTGTGTGTGTAATCTGTTTGAGTCCAAACACCTCAGAACTAGGGGGATTGATGGTATAAGTCCCAGTCTGAGTCCAAAGGCCCGAGAATCATGGCGTGAGGGAGTGTCAATGGCATAAACTGCAGTCCTGGTCTGAATGCCCAAGAACCAGGAGTGTCAATGTCAGAAGACAAAAGATGAAATAAAGAGTCCAGCTGAAATAAAGAGTCAATTTCCCCTTCCTCTGACTTTTGTTCTATGTGGGCTTTCACCAGATTGGCTGATACCCACTTACTTGCATTGGTGAGGTCAATCTTCTTTACTCAGTGTACTGATTTAAGTGCTAATCTCCTCCAGGAACACCCTTACAAGCTGACAAGAAAATAATGTTTTATCAGCAATCTGGACTTAGGCCAGTCATGTTGAGGCATAAAATTAACCATCACAAGTAGAAATTTTACGAAAAGTATTTTATGCTATTTGATAGCATTTTATACTATTTGGTTAGAGAGTTGAAACACTTGTTTGACTTTTTTTTTTCCTATTTTCATCCAGAAGCAGCTATTTCATGCTGAAGTAATTGAAATTTGTCGTGTCCCTTACTTATACTGGTCAAGGCACGAACACCCAGAGCCTCGTCCTCAATGGGCCTTTGATTCCATGTGAACATAACTGATATTTCAGGCAAAACTTTTTACACTACATACCTTGATACTCTAGATTCTTATCCTGAAAAATAAAAATTAATGAAATATTCACTACCTTTTATTCCAGCTAGGCACGAAAGCAAGTCTGAGGCTCTCCACATCCTCCTCACAAGTGTCATGTCAATAAGCCTTTCTCAGTACTGGTTTCTGTATCTGCTAGGTTTTGTGGTTGCAAAAGACAGAAATAATCTGCTTATTTAAGGGTTGGGGGAAATAAATAAAAGAGAAGTAAAGTAAATCTAGTGGAACAATAATTGGGGATCATAGACTTAAACAAAAGTGGAAGACTAAACTTGAATGGGCATCAGAATCTCAGGTAAGAATAAAAAACACAGCAACCCTCTGAGTGTGAATAATCTGACCAGAATGCTTCTATCCTTTCAGAAGTACATTTCCAGTCCCAACACACAACCAGCACCATTACTGCTTTACATGAATACTAATCACCTTTCAACTTGGTGCTATTTACTCTGTATCCAAAGCCCTTTGCAGGAGCATCAAGGGGGTAAGATTGAGCCATGTATTCATATTCTGAGTAAGGACAGAACAATCCTTGCCTTTTGGCCTCCGTAGAAGGAAGCCAGACACTGTGGCCCAAATGAAAACACAGAATGACATCTTGCACAATGAAAAGAGGTAGAGATGGCTGATAGATAACCAAATATGACAAAGGACCCCATGCAATATAAAGAGATAAAAGCAGTGCCTAGTACATAACAGGGGCTCATAATTACTATTGTTAGACTTGGTATACAGAAAATAGGCCACACAGATGAACTGTGCCCAGCAGAGAAACAATCCATTTTTTAAAGGGTTGCATGTAACTCAGCTTTTGAAGACTTTTCCAGGGTTACGATGTGGCCTATTTTTCACTATGGCACAGGAAAAGAAAAATGATACACTAAGGTTTGGATACTGGAGTTTAGTTGCATTCTAGTTTCATCATTATACATTTAGAAGTTACTAATGAGGTTAAAAGAGTAAAAGGCAGTTCAATTCCCTTTACTTCACTTCCCTTTAACTTCACTTCCTTCTCTCTCAGTCACTGAAGACTGCCATAACAAAATACTATAGACTGGCTTAAACAATAGAAATTCATTTTCTCTCAGTTCTAGGGGCTAGAAAGTCCAAGAGCAAGATACTGGCCAGTTCAATTCCTAAGTGAGGGTTCTATTTTGGGCTTGCAGGTGACTGCCCCTTGCTGTATCCACACATGGTGAGAGAGAGAGAGGGTGTCTCCTCTTATGACACTAATCCTATTGGTGACTTATAACATTAATCACTTGTTTACTCCAAATATAGTCACAATGGGGGTTAGGGGTTCAAAATATGAATTTTGGCTGGACACAATTCTGTTCACAGCACCTTTCCTCTGCATTCCAGACATAATGCACAGCTCCTTATTCATCCTGCTAAGCACAACTAAAAACTCTAGAAATTACATATAAAACAAATTAAGAAGATGCTATTTAAGGTGGAGACAAAAAGGCAGATAGACTAGCAACTTGGGTCCTAAGAATAACATAGTAGTGAGTTCCTTGCACTTTTCTTTTTGTTTTTAAATCTGGGGTGTTGAAATTAGATTCTGACAAAAATTTTAAAGCAGCCATCATATAACTTTTCACTCAGCAATTATGAACATGCTTGAAACAAATAAAAAAACAATAGAGGAAGTACCACCAAAGAAATAGATAATATAAAGAACCAAAAGGACATTTCTTAACTAAAAAATACAGTAACTGAAATTAAAAAAAAAAACAAAACAAAACACCTCACTGAAACAGCTCAAAAGCACAATGAACAGACCAGAAGAAATAGTCAGTGAACTTGAAAGTAGAAACATAGAAATTATAATAACAGAAAATATACTAAAAGAAAAAGAATAAAACATCAGGAACCCTTGAGAGTATAACAAATGAACTAACATTCATGTTATCAGAGTCACAGAGAAAGAAGAGGAATAAAAGGTAAAAATTAAAAACAGCATTTGGAAAAATAATAGCTGAACATTTCCTGAATTTGTTAGAATGCATATTCAAAAAGCTGAATAAACTCATAATAGGATAAACTCAAAGAAATTCATGTCAATATATATTATGGTCAAACTTATAGAATCTAAACTCAAAGAAAATATTTTGAAACCATAAAGAATAAATTACACTTTGCCTCTAGAAAAAAACACAACTCAAATCACAACTGATTTTTCATCAGAAATCATTTATTCCAGAAGGAAGTGGCACAATATTTTTCAAGTTTTGAAAGAAAAGAAATGTCAAGCCTGGATTCTATATGTGGCAAAATTATCATTCAGAAATGAAGGAGAAATTGAATGATTCTTACATGAAGGAAAACCAAGAGAATTTGTATCCTGCAGACTTACCTGGAGGAGAGTAAACAGACTCAGAGTGGTAATATCTCTATAGTTCAGTAAAAGAATTATAGTAAAATGTCAACAACAATAGACTGTGATAACTTATGTGTGTACAATGTAATACCTATAATAACCACATCAAACAACCTATACAAAAAGACACATTCAAAAATACTATAGAAAAGTCAGAACAGAATTTTTAAAAATGTAAGGCAACCCACAGGAAGACAGGAAAATAAAAGAAAGCAAACAAAATAGGGAAATGTCAGCCTTAACTCTTAACATATCAACAATACAATACATGTATATAGTCTAAATAACCCAACAAAAAGAAATGGCGGAATAAATTTTTTAAATGACCTAAATCTAAGCTGTCTACAACAAATTCATTTCAAATACTATGATGTAGATAGGTTGAAAGGAAAAAGAGAGAAAAGATATACCCTATGAATATTAACCAAAAGAAAGCAGATCTCTCATACATTGACAGTGAGAATGTAAACTAGTACAGCTATTCTGAAAGATAATTTGTCAGTTTCTGTAAAAACTAAACATATTTTTACCATTCATACCCAGAAATACCCTTGATGTTTATCCAGAGAAATAAAAACTTATGTCCACAAGAAATTTTGAATTAAAATGTTCAAAGCATCTTTGTAATATCCAAAAATTAAGAATACCCAAAATGTCATTAATAGATAAATGGTTAAACATATGGTGGTATATTCATACCATGGAATTCTACTCAACAATAAAACAGAACAGATTATTGGTACATTCAACAATTTGGATGGACCTAAGTCATTATGCTGAATGAACACAATGGCAATCCCCCCAACTAACATACTGTGGTTCCATTTTTGCAACATTCTCAAAACTAACAAAATTATGAAAATGGAGGACAGATGAGTAGTTGCTAGGGATTAGAGGTGGGAGAGTGGACAGTGGGTGTGACAATAAAGCACTAGCATACAAAATATTTTTTGTAAGATGAAGTAGTTATTTATATTGATTACAGTGGCAGTTACACCAATCTACACATACAATAAAATAATTTAGAACAAAACACGTATGTTATGCCAGTTACAATTTCCTGGTTTTGATAGTTAATGTGAGATAGAACTGTAGGGGAAAAAAGTTATTTTTATTCTACCTTTCTAAGGTCTTCTGGCTGGTCTAATCATCAAATTGATGTGAGACAGCTTAACAGAAGAAAATAACCAAATTTATTACATATGTACATGTGGGGGTTCCATAAGAACCTAAGATCCCAGGACAAATACGACAGTGGAGATTTATATGTCATTCTAGACTAAGGAGAGGGAGGAAGGAGTCTGAGATTTCGAAGGGAAAGTAGGCAATTCACAGGTAGATGAGAAAGCACAAACATTAGGTAAACAAATTTTTGCCAGGCCACCCAGAAGCAATGGGACACAGGGTGGGGTGAGGGGACAGGGGGATGTCTAACGGATTTTGTAGCTTCTTCTCTGTCTGCCACATTTAGTTTATATTACGACGCTAAGTTGTTAGGTCCCTTTCTTTAAGCAAGTGTTTCTACCTGAACTCCTTTAGGCATGTAAGAAAGAGGGTCAAAGCTTCATTTTGAGTCTTTTGCTTCTTAAAAATAGGAATTAAAATAATTAATATCCAGAAAGCCATATTTTGGGGGTGGTAAACTCTGCTTCCTTTCATAACTAAGAGAGGTGTAAATTACATGGGACCACTCTCTGTAACTTCCTTTGCAAATTTCTGTGAATCTAGGATTATTTCGAAATAAAAGCATTTGAAAACTAAAGGGAGAAATAGACAAGGTTGTTTGGGTATGTTCTAATGCAAAAGCCAGTATTCACAGTATAGCTTGGAATGAACCCTATTGTTTAAAGACAGGCAGACAGTTGCAGGCACAGGCTGTTCGTTGATATGTAACTGTGTCCTCTGCACATGCATTTGTGCAAACACAGGCAGTTTGGGGGGTAGGTTTTTATGAAACTAAATATAATCTGACCATATGATCAGCAATTGTGTTCCTAGTTATTCACTCAAATGAGTTGAAAATGTATACCCATACAAAGACTTGCACACAAATGTTTATAGCAGTTCAGCTCATAAATGCCAAAACTTGGAAGCAAATAAGATGTCTGTTATAGGCTGAATTGTGCTCCCTCCAAATTGATATGCTGACACCCAAACCTGTGTAGTAGGACCACAGAATGGGACTGTAGTTAAAGACTGAACTTTTAAATAGGTTATAAGTTTAAAAGAGGCCATTAGGGCAGACCCTATTCCAATCTAAATGATCTCCTTATAAAAAAGAAGAAATTTGGATACACAAATTTGGATAACAGAAATGTGCATGCACAGAGAAAGACCATGTAAGAACATAGTGAGAAGCTGGCCATCTGCTAGTCAAAGAGAGAGGCAACAGAAGAAATAAAACTTGCCAACACCTTGATCTTGAACTTCTAGCCTCCAGAACTATAAGAAAATAAATTTCTTTTGCTGAGTCACCCAGTTTGCAACATTTTGTTATAGCAAACCTAATGGAGGAATACAATATCTTTTAATAGGTGGAAGGACAAAGTGCTGTACATTTATACAATGAAGTATACATTGATGCTAAAAAGAAATGAGTTATCAACCTATGAAAAGACATAGATGAATATTATATAAATATTGCTAAGTAAAAGACGGCAATCTGAAAAGGCAACATACTATATGATGTATGTGTGCTGCATATGACATTATCAAAAAGGCAAAACTTAAAGAGACAGAGCAAGATCTATGGTTGTCCAGGGTTCAGAGGGAAGAAAAGAAAGAGAAGCAGAGCACAGGGGTTCTTTAGGGCAGGGGAACTATTTGTATGATTCCATAATGGTATGTATATGTCATATCACATGCCCAAACTATGGAATGTATAAAAAAAGAATGAACTCTAATGTAAACTATGGACTTTAGCTAATAATAATAATTAATTTGGGGTCAGTAATTGTAACAACCGTACCACTGCAAGATGTATTACTGAGAGATGTTAATAATAATAATAATAGAGAACTCAGTACTTTCTGCTTAACTTTTCTGTGAACCTAAAAAAATAAATTATCTGCTGCAAGATGCATTTAATAACACATCACTATCTCATTTATTTTATGTTGAATTTTAAATATTAATATGTACAGTAAAGCTAAATAATTTTCCCTATGAAATATAAACACACAATGATATAATATTCTGCTTAAAAATTTATAGTATTTCAGCAACTTATACTGATTACTAGAATTAAGTCTGTATAACCCTTTTTGGGGCATTTGTGCTTTTAAAGATATTCACTTTTGTTGCTTTCTGTTTTTTCAGTTTTATTTTCTTATGAAAAAGGAAAGAGGACATTTACCTTTCTGCAGCAACTTGTCACCATCTTTATCACAATCTTGCCTCCTGATCAATCTGTCAGGTGCTGCTTGAATATTTCTCATTTGTTTCTTTCCAGGTCTTTTCCACTAAACTTCATGCACCATTATCGTTTTGTTTGTTCCTCTTTCCTTTTTCTTCTGCTCTTTTTTCTCCTTTCATCTTTTTATCCTTATTCTCATCTCTAAAACACTTCACAACAGCAATAGTATTCCTTTACCAGGATATGGTTCTCATTTAATCAACAGGGATAAGAATGAAAGTAAAAATTCCTTGGAGAAAGGAGTCCGGTGGATGACTGTCTCTCTGATGGTTATCGGAATATCTCCACACAGCAAAGAGGATAATATGTCTCTGAAAAAGTCTTGGGAGAAGGGCCCTAGAGATCAAATGTGCTCTGTTCACAACTTGAGCCACTGTTCAAAAGAATAGAACACACACATGCAGGCACAGGAGCCCACATAAACATGAAAAAGTGATGCGTGCATACATAATCACCTTGCAATTTATGAGGCTATATTAGAGTCTTAATTTTACTATTTAATATCATTTAAAATGCTATATCTCATCTGGCATTTGAGAAATCTATTTACTATTTAATTATGCAGAAATTCCAATACATCAAAGCTTTTTTCCCTGGGTCATTAACAACTGAAATTTAGTAAATCAATTAACATTAGAGCTAGTACCCTTTTGATCAAACTAAAATTATCAGCTTAATTAATTTAGTAAACAGTGTGCAGGTTATTCATTTCTGGCTGAGAAATTTGGCAGAAAATACATGTATTTAAGCGGTCTACTGTTAATAGTGAGACATTGGTGTTGACTTTACTAAATTTTACAATGAATGGGCACTTGGGATAATGTAGGAGGGATGACCACAATGTTGTCATGTTATTACTGGTAGAAATTTAGAAGAATATTAAGTGTAATATATTAATCTATTATAATCTTGAATACTGTTTCTAATAGTGGTCGTAGGTTATCTAACTCCGGATATAACTTCCCAATTCTTTTTTGTCCTCACTACTCACTCTTGCCAGATAGGAAGATCAAGTAATTCAAGAGATGATGCTCATTTCCTAGAGGTGAGAATTAATAAATATATGATCATTAGTACTGAAATGAATCCTACTGTACTAAAGTTTAATGAGTTGATTGCAGTGACTCATTCACACGTGAGGATACAATAAGATGATCTAGTAGAATTTAAAGTCACCTAAAATACATGTGGCACTAGAATGTATATTGGTTGGGAGTGTGGAAAGGGGGAAGTAAAGGTTGTCAATGCCTTATTGAACGCTAAAAGAAAATTCCAGGAAGAATTATTCAGAACAAAAGAAGAATACATACTCAGAGAAGTCAAAATATCTTAGTCCAGCATAAAACTTGTTAGTATTCAAAGAGCAAGTTTAGTAAGATTAGAAAAAGAAATAAATGGTACAAATATTAGCATACACATGTTAACATGTATTGCTTTGAGTTTAAAATTATATCCTTGTAAAACCTGATAACTTTTTTAAAAATTAGAATCTCTGAGGCTAATGTGATTAGATATAATATAAAAGCACAAATATTAATACTTTATTGCTCTTCTAGTCCAAAGTACCAACCTATGCATAGAAATCAAAATTCCAAAAAAAGTATATATGTATATTTAGAAGTAGCTACAAAAGTTATAAAATCCTTAAAATTAGATTAAGAAGGAAAGACACAGGACCAATGTGAAGAAAACATAATGCCTTATTAAAAGACAAAAAATCATCTGAAAACAGGGAATTAAAAAATGGAACATCCATTTTTTAATGGATGAGCTCTGTCAATAGTAAGAACATTAATTCTGCCTATCATAATGGTTCCAATATTTTAAGTTGTTTTTTATTCAGTTTACCACTTTGTATCATTGTGTCATACAACATTTTTTAAATTCAAAATTTTGATGTAGTTTAACTAGTCACATTTTGAACTATGGTGCCATTTATTTTTTCTAGCTCCTCTGATTGACTTTCAAGTACTCTTATAATTTTGTCTTCAACCAAAAGCATTTGGTGCCTACTGTTTCTCTTCCCTGATTATTTTTTTCACCCTCATTTTAACTAGTTAATTACTACTTATCCCTCACATACCATCTTATTGTTCACTCTCTCAGAAAATATTTACCCCTAATGGAGAGGAAGAGCCAGAGTGAACAACCAAAAAAAAAAATCATTTGAATTCCAAATAAATGTGATAGACATGCAAAGTGAATGGAACAATGATTCCTAACATAACACAGAGTAACTGATGCTAAAGTGCGTATTACTGCACATGAGTAGTTACCTCTTAGTGGTTTCCCTAAGTAAGTAAACATGTCCAAGTAATATTCACAAAGGGTATCAGTGACAGGAATTTCAAGACAAAAGCTAGGAGAAGAGCTTCCATAGCTGACGGGTAGCAGAACATGCCACCACAAAATATGCACCTTTGGGATATTAATGATTTTGAGCTGTAGGCCCTGAAAAACAGCAAATGTGGAGAGAGGCTTTCTCTGAACTCCGATTTTCTGCCTAAAGGTAGTTCATCCAACAGAACTCAATTGTAGTGAATCTCCTCCCTGGAAGATTGACTCATCACAACAGTGGAGACTAGAAGTTGTAATATCACTCCCAAACTTTCTCATATACTATCGTATTTCTCATGTATTCTTTTAAAGCCCCCTTTATTTTTTTCTAGTAATTATTTACTTTCCCCTAGGACACCTACATCCCTCCTGCCCTTTCCCTATTAAGATGGTATTTAAGCCTGAATTCTAGGCCACATCAGGTAGTCAAATTATTTTGCCCTGGTATCTCCCAGGTATACACAAGGTAAACACATTAATAAACTTCTGTTTGTTTTTCTCCTGTTAATCTGTCTTTTACTACTGGAGTCTCAGTTAAGAACTCAGACAGGTAGAGGAAAAATTATTTTTCCTCCTCTATTCCATCCGACTGTGGGAATTTAAGGGTAACCAAAGCCACAGCAAATAATAGCTAACATTTATTAAGATAACTGCCTATGTACCAAATTCATTCAACCTTTAAAATAGCCCTATTAATTTCGCACTATTATTATCATAATACAAGCAAGAAAACTAAATGTAGAACAGATACTGTAAATACATGTGTATGGTAAGTAGCAAAATTGAAGGTCAAATTTAGATCATTTTGTACTATGCTGTCCATTACTCGGATTTAATCTTTTCTTGCCAAACTCTTCTCCCTTCACTGATTTTTTTGGTACATGTGAGATCAGACATCGCAATTCCAATGTTCTTAAACATTAAGTACATACAGCCAATTACACTTTAAAAGTCCCTAGAAATTTTTCCATGGTCAAATTTTTGAAAGACTGAGAAGTAGAAAGTTCAACCTGTTTCTCACAGCACTCAGAAGTCTTAGACATTACACAAGGTTTATATGTATAAGAATAATATAAAATATTAATTTAATTAGGATACATAACAAAGCATCTAATCAATTGCAAACACGTCTTCCATTAAATGTAGTTGTCTATAAAAAAATAATAATAGCAGACAAATGTAAGATTGTAATTATTTATATATTAATAAATTTAATCCCCACAACCACCCTATTAGGTGGTCACCAATATTACTTCATTTTACAGAGACAACTGGGACATAGAGAAAGTAAATCCCTTCCTTGCCGCTTTTTAAGACCATGTATGATACTTAGCCTTTGCATGTCTCAGTTTTAATATGTGTAAAATGGGGATAAAAACAACACCTATTTCCCTGTATTCTTTTAGGTAAAATTAGAGTCTCTGGGCACACTTTTAGTTTCTCTTACCAGTTACTTTTATCACCCTGTAGATGTTAATTAGTTCACACAAAATAAATGTGTAGAATGAAGGAGAGTTTTCATGGAGAAGGGATTTACACAGGTCCTTGAATGAGAGGGACATCTTAAATTTGTAAATGAACCAAGTCTTCATGATCTTACCTAATTTCTGTGGCAAAATGGAAATCATCACTTAGTTTTGAGAAGAAGGAAAAACATGAAAGGACCTTTTCTTAAAAATAGCCTCCAAACCCCAAACTCCTCTGAATTTGCAAAGATCCCCTCCCTCCACCTGCACTGTACTTAAATGACCCAGAAAAATAACTATTATCCCACCAGCACTCACCATGCTATTTGCTTTCTGCCACTTTATTGATTTACCTTTAATGCATAATTATCTAGTGCGTTTAACATTCCTAATTCAGGCCCCACTTAACTTCCTCCTGAATGAAGACTCTCTCATTACTCTTCCCCAAGCTATTTCTCTCCTTCCTTTTCCAATTTCCTTAGCCCTGGTCACGCTAAATTAGAACTTTGGAGACTGTCATTTGTTAATGTAAACGAACTGCTCCTGCTCAGATTTCTCAGGCGTCAAACACTCATTTGTTATTGCGGCCACCCTTCCAAGCACCAGTGTGTTTTATGTGTTAATGATGAAAGCATTATTTTCCATTTGCCAACTTAAATGGGACATTGAAGGATGCCAGGACCTAATGGATTATGACTGAGAAAGACACCCCTGCCTCTCTGGGAAGGATGGTGAGAGACAGGCGGAAAGGAAATAAAATGACAATAACAGCAGCACAACAACAACAAAACCACAATGCAGAGGGGCTAGGGATCCAGAAGCACAGGGGGAATGCCCACTCAGGGGTGCTCCTTGGGTGGCCCCTGACCACAAGGGATTTTCTGGAAGGAAGGTATTATATCATTTACAATTTCACTAAACTCTGAAAGCACGAAAAAGGTAAAAGAATTCAGTATCCTAGCATTCCCTCCACCGCCGCACCCCACTGTTTTCCTTTTCTCTTTCTTTTTTTTTTTTCTTGGCCAATTTGACCACTTCTTCCTATTAGGGGAAAACGTCAAGCTGGTATATGATGTATATGAGTGTACCGAGACATAATAAGCTTCCGTCATGGGCTTCAACCCTGATTATGTTTGATTCTTTCTAGAGAAACTTTCATTTTAATTGGGTTATAACCAAGACTTTTGTCAAACTGAAAGGAAAGCAGGAGTAATGCTGAGAACCAAGCCTGCTGTGTGTGTGGCTTCAACTTATGTGGCACAAGAGAAAAGGGGAAAGTGCTATTTTAAAGGACTTTTAGAACATGACAAGGCTGCTGACAATGTCTTATCTCAAAATAAATAAGTAGCTGTCCACATAGTCTTCAAGATTTGTTTTTTATTTTCTGTAAAGATGACATGGAAAAATTAAAACGAATGCCCCTCTTTGTTTATAATAGGAAGTAAAAAAGTAAAATAAATATTAGGTAGATTCTTTTGTTCTAATTCTGCCTATTTTGAAAACTTTTATAATCCATGAAATTGTGTTATATATAAATAATAATTTCTCCTCACATGTAAATAGTCAGAATAGTTATTTTTAAACATGAAAACTCTGAAAGAAAAATGAGTACTTTTAAAATATACAGAGCCTCTGTGGCGGGCTTGAACCACAGGCTTATAGAGCCTATGCCTGTGTTCTCCCGTGGTCCTCCTTATGACAATCAATACTTTTAGATAACTCAACATAAAGCAGAAGCACGAAGGAGAGCAACAAAGGATGAATAGAAGTGCCCCATCTCCACCAAAGATGGCAATCAGTGGGAATCTGTAACAGAACTGGGTAACAAACTGAGAATAAACAGCAGAGAAACTCAAAGCAGGGTGGAGTTTAGACTTCGAGCTGACTTACCACACTGGCATGGACCCATGAGGTCATGAGCAACAAGGCACGAGGGGTCTCGTGGATATTTCATGCACTTAAAGGCTGGGGTCTGCGTCGACAGGCAGTGCAGACCATGTGCCAGTGGGGCCTCCAAGAAAACTGTGGAAATAAAAACCACCCAAATAAGAATAATCAGGGGCAATTTACTCAGCGCTTGTGACAGCAAGGACATCAGTTTATCACTTGCATGTGGTGGAGCCACTCATATGTAGGCAGGGGAGAAAAAATGTATGGTGAAGACAAGGGGAGGCTTCAGGAATGCTCTAATCAGAGATTGTTGCTTTGGGGAAGCTGGAGATATAATATCCTATGTGATCAGTTTAGGGAGATGAATGGACTTTTTCTGGTTGGTCCTGAGTTAGGGCCAGGGGCAAATAATAGGAAAACTGGCAGTCGTCAACCAAATCCTGATCATTCTGAGCCAGGCACGGCAGTTTGTCGTTTGTCTTCCTAGCTGGTAGCTGTAGAGGTTGTGAGTCAGTTTTATTGTCATTATGAGCTAGCCACTTATATATATTTTCAATCTCTTAGAATTGTCTGGTAATTCCCACATTAAAGTGATTGACAGTGCTGAACTTTACCTAAGCCCTGTGATCCTGGCACACAATGAAGTTTAAACAAATTTCACCATGTTTGCATTCCAGAAACAATTTAAAACAAGTAACTATCTTTTCCATATGCCTTAGATAAGACTTATGGGTATTCCCTTTATTTACCCATGAGAAGGCCAAAGACTCTCCAAATTCCCATTCCTTGCCTCATAAATGATTAGATGAAATGTGTATACCCACTGACCAATGGAACACAATACCTGTTACCTTGATTAATCAAACTTTAGTTCAGCTCATCTTCTTACCCCAGACTCCTGAAATTCCCTCATCCTGACTCTAACCCAGCACACAGACAAGCATAAACTGACTTCACAGATAAACACGCTTTGAACCACTTGGATCACCCTCTAAACCCACCTGCTCACACATCCAGTTCTTTAAAGGCTTGTTCAAGTCTCCCTGCTCTCTTTCTTCCTGACTTTTGAGATGCTTGTGGTCAAAGTATTCTACCTATTGCAATAAATAGTCCCTCGCCCCCCTGCGGCACGTGCCCTTTTCTCCTCTTGTCATAATACCTGTGTCTTAAGTCTCTCTTCACCTAAATCTGCATTTGTTTTTATTTAACACTTTGCAGTTTAAAAATCCTCAGAATAACTTAATTCAACTCCATCACAGGGAAAAACTGCATTGTCCCCTTACCTTTAAAATAAAACTAAAAGCTTTTGATATGACAAGCAGGCAATCTATCCAGTTAATTATCTGACAACCACTTCCCATCCGCTCAGGCAAGCAGCATCATTAAAATGCAAGTGCTTCTCTGTCACATGAACTTTCCTCCTCCTGATTTTTTCTGAATGCATGTTCTCATTACTCCCTAGACCATCTGTTGGGTAGGTATGGGGATGCAGCTCTTCCCAAAATCTTCACTGGAAAATACCTTTTAGAATTTGCTTTGTATTTGGATTGTTTTGTCAATCAGTAGGAAAGAGGGAAAAGGCAGGAAGACAAGAGAAGGAATGGTAGAGGAGAAAGAGGAGAGTGTTTAATTGTAAATGGTGGCTATCCTAGTTCTTGTTTTGAAGTATAACTGAAAATCCTTTATCACAAGTTGCTAGAAGCAAAGATCTTTGACTGATTAAATACTATAAAGTGGTAAAATAAATACAATGAGATCATAGCCTGTGTAATAACAGGAGGGCTCAAAGAAACACCAAATGACAACAAAATCAGCTTAAATAATGCGAACAAAAGTCTATTCCTCATCTGAAAAAAAATCACACTTTCTCTGGACTTAGGACAAAATCACTGCTTTATCGCTGACTTTCTTCGATCTCTTGTTTCATATGGAAAAACATTATCATTGACATGTCACCAATGTATTAGTGTTCCTCTAAACTAAACTCTTTGTCAATTACTTTATAACCTGTGTAGGGAAAATAATCAGGATAAGGCTGTAGAAGAGCTACTAATCTAGTTAGAGATGCCATACATATAATACAAGTAGACATAATTAAGTATTGATTTTTAAATATACTTTAGGATAAGTCCATGTGATATGGGCCAAACAAAAGAGCCCCTCACTATAGGAACTTTTAGTCCCCTTTCCTTAGTTCCTCAGCTCCCCAATTTTACCTTTTTCCTAGTCCCTAGTCTTAATCACCTTCTCAATCAGTTTTTCTGTCTCTAGCCTGAATTATGAAATGTCTCCTTCCTATCTCTTGCTTTAGATAATTACCCTGAAACTCGTAATGCATGTCCCCCAGCCTGCTGATTGTAATCATGGTGGCCCAGCATTCTTTCCAGGCCATTCCAGACCTGGCTCCTGGGTACATGATGCCACCTGAATGACCAGTTAAGCAAGAGGCCACAGGCTCCATGGGGCTGAATGGACTTTCCATCATGTAGCTACCCTATATCAGTGGCTGTGAGGCCTGCTTCTTGAGCCAACATTTTTAACTCTATCAACTGAATCTATTTCTCCTCATCTAGGGACCATAAGATATCAATGATGCCCCAGTAAGGCTACCAGCCCATCTCAACCAAAGAAGTCAACAGTTTCCAAGGTGGATCTTGAGACCTCTTCCTCCCTTTTAGATCAGACAGGGTGAAAGCTCCATGAATCCTTGAACAGTGGGACAATGACCACATTCAGCAGGGAGCAGATACAGAAGAGACCTCCTGTCCCTCAACTTCCCATAGAAATTTATGGGGATCACATCTCTCAAGAGGAAAGTAAGGTAGGCAGATAGGATAGGGGGGATCTCAGGACCCTTCCATGGGTCGCACCTGGCTGGAGCAGTTGCCACCCTGACAACACCCTTTTTCTAGTAATCCCCACCCCAAGTTAGGCAACCAGAGGAGGAAATTACAGGCAAAAATTAACTAACACAAGGAAGTTATAGGTTGCAAAAAGCCCACCGGTTTAAATCATTCACTAATGCCTGTGCAGTAAGGGTCACAATGACCTTCATTTCACTTAAGCCTCATTATACAATCATTATAATATTATATACACCCAGAAAGTTCATTAATATCATTATAACAGACTGATTTGTGGGAAGGAACATGTATAGTTAAAAGAAGGTGATATAATGGCCCCTGTCAATCAAAGATGCCAATCAAAAAAGGTCCTACACCCAGATAGGAATAACCTGTTACAACTAAAGAGAATGAAGCTACCAAAGTCTCATCAGTCGAGGCCCTTGAGCCACTCTCTTGCTCCAGCCTGCTCCTACTTCTCTGGAGTATACATCTGCTTCTGATAAACTACCCTTTACACCACTTTATTTCTGTGTCTCACTCAATCCTTTGTTTGGGACACCAAGAACCTGGACATCATGCCAAGAAGGGCCCATTCTCCAGTAGCACATGCTATAAATTCTATATTACTTTTTCTACTTTAACCTGATTATTGTTAAAGAATAATTCGGAAAAGAAGGCAGCTTTAGTTAGACTTTGAAGGATGATATGAAGAAAGAAATGGAAAGAGAATGAAGGACATTTTAGGTAATTCCATGAGGTGTGACTGGAAAATTGAGAGGGGTATATCTAGAGTGAAATACAAAATGAGAAGAAGGCAAAAAGGAGATCAATATCACATGTTGGGAGTCTTACAATTTTGCTGTCCTTAACTGTGATATATTGTTCTTTATATAACATATGCTAGATGCTTAAGTCATTTATTGTCTTACAATGGCTGTAAAAATATTTAAGACAATTTTCTTCCTAGTGCCATTTGGATCTACACCCATTCGTTATGATATATAGTGCTTTCCCTTAATTGCAGTCAGATTTAGCTTTTTTTTTTAAAACCAAAATGTGTTTAGAAGTATGGTATAAAATTCCCAAATATTTTAGAGACTTCTGTCATTCTTATTGTTGCTGTTTATGTTTGCTTTTAGTTAATAAATTTATGCCTTGGGTCCAGAGATTATACTTTATGCTATCCTTACTATTTGAAATTTACTGAATCATCCTTTGTGGTTTAATTTTGTTTTGTATTTATGTATTATTATTTTTTTAAGTATGTCAATGGACACTTGAAAAGAGGGTAAATTTTTTCTTTGCTGATTAAACAATGTTATTCTTTATGTTATTTGCATCTTCTCTGTTTCTACTACTATTTATCTGCTTGACCTTTTGTAATCTGAGAAAAATCTGTATATCTACCCAAACTAGTATTTTCTGTCACTGTTTTTTTATTTTTAAGAAAGTAGTGTTTTACATGTTTGATACAATAATTTGATATATGAGAGTTCAAGAACATAGTATCATTATTTTGGATTATATACTTTGTGTTTATATAAGTAGTTAACCTTTCCAGTTCAAATCTGTAATTTGTGTTCATATGACTTTACACACACACACACACACACACACACACACTCTCTCTCTCTCTCCAAATAATTGAAAAAATTAGCAATTATTTAAACATTAGCAATTATTTAAAATGTTGCGCTTTTGTTTTGTTTGTTTGATTATTTGTTTTTGCCATATAATAATGTCTTGTGTATACTAGTAATGTGTTAGGGCACTCTTTTCTAATCTATTGATTTAACTCATTGTTTTGGAACAAGACCCTAACATTTGGATCATTATATCTTTCAGAATATATTTTAATATTTGGTAAGGTATATCTCCCTTTTAACTACTTTTTAATAATGTTTCTGTCTTATCTTTCATATTTAGATAAAATTAGAATGATTTAATGAAGTTGCAAAGAAAAACCCAGTGAGTTTATCAAGGGGCAAAATTTTTCTCAGTCTTTGGGTTCAGCTTGAGTTTGACTTCTGTATGGAAATAAAGGAGGACCACCCAAATGAGGACAAGCAAAGGCTCTTATTCAGAGCTTGCTATCACAGGGCAATCAGCTATCATTACTTGCATTTATCAGAGACTCAAAGGCAGGCAGAGGAGTGGGAAAGCTGGACATCGGGGGAAAGGCTTCAGTTATGCCCTTATTGGAGGATGTCAGCATGCA